>JAPZIH010000687.1:150501-358001 GCA_027410445.1 Discoglossus pictus | reverse complement strand
ATTTATTGTATGTTAGATATCTAGGGGGTATTGTATTTTATTTGTATTGTATTTGTATTGTATGTATTGTATTTGTATTGTATGTATTTCCTTTTCAGGTGTGTAATGTTTTTTTTTTCCTGTAGTGGGGGGGTTTTAATGTATTTTTTTTTCTGTAATTTTCCTTTTATATTTTTTGTGACTTAGGTTTTTTTATTTTCTGTAATGTAGATTTTTTATTTTTTTTCTCCTAGGTTGCTGATCTCACGGGACATCTGCAAAGGTAAGTGGTCTTAATTATTTTATTTTAGCATAGATTTAGTTATTTTTATATAGAGAAAGCATTTATTTTATGTTAGGTAGGGGGGGTATTGTATTTTGTTTTGTATTGTATCTATTCTATGTATTGTATGTATTTTCTTTTCAGGTGTGTAATGTTTTTTTTTTCTGTAGTGGGGGGGTTGGAATGCATTTTTGTATTTGATTTTATGAGTTACAGGGTTAATTCAGGGGTCTGCATTGACCCCCATGAGTGACAGGGTTAATTAAGGGTTTATGGGGTACTGTATTGACCCCCATGAGTGACAGGGTTAATTAAGGGTTAATGGGGGTCTGTATTGACCCCCATGAGTGACAGGGTTTATTAGGGGGTTTATGGGGTCTGTAATGACCCCCATGAGTGACAGGATTAATAATAGGTTTATGGGGGTCTGTATTGACCCCCATGAGTGACAGTGTTAATTATCGGTTTATGGGGGTCTGTATTGACCCCCATGAGTGACACGGTTAATTAAGGCTTATGAGGTGTCTGTATTGACCCCCATGAGTGACAGGGTTAATTATAGGTTTATGGGGCATCTGTATTGACTCCCCATGAATGACCAGGGTTAACTATGACTTATGGGAGGTCTGTATTGACCCCCATGAGTTACAGGGTTAAGTCCAGGGTTTATAGGGGGTTTTCTATGACCCCCATGAGAAGACCAGGGTTAGTTAAGTGCTTATGGCCGGTCTGTATTGACCCCATGATTGACAAGGTTAATTAAGGGCTTATGGGGGTCTGTATTGATCCTCATGAGTGACAGGTTAATTATAGGTTTATGGAGGTCTGTATTGGACCCCCATGAGTGACCGGGTTAATTATAGGTTTATGGAGGTCTGTATTGACCCCCATGAGTGACAGGGTTAATTATCGGTTTATGGAGGTTCGTATTGACCCCCATTAGTGACAGGGTTAATTATAGCTTTATCGGGGTCTTTCTTGACCCCCATGAGTGACAGGGTTAATTAAAGGCTTTTGGGGGTCTGTATTGACCCCCATGAGTTACAGGGTTAATTCAGGGTTTATAGGGGTTTTCTATTGACCCCCATGAGTGACAGGGTTAATTATAGGTTTATGGGGATCTGTATTGACCCCCATGAGTGACAGGGTTAATTATAGGTTTATGGAGATCAATATTGACCCCCATGAGTGACAGGGTTAATTATGGGTTTATAGGGGTCTGTATTGACCCACATGAGTGACAGGGTTAATTAAGGGTTTATGGGGGTTTGGATTGACCCTCATGAGTTACAGGGTTGATTATGGGTTTATGGGGGTCTGCATTGACCCCCATGAGTGACAGGGTTAATTAAGGGCTTATGGGGGTCTGTATTGACCACCATGAGTGACAGGGTTAATTAAGGGCTTATGGGGATCTGTATTGACCCCCATGAGTGACTTGGTTAAGTATAGGTTTTTGGGGGTCTGTATTGATCCTCATGAGTAACTGGGTTATTTGAAGGCTTATGGGGGTCTGTATTGACCCCCATGAGTGACAGGGTTTTTTAGGGGTTGATGGGGCTTTGTATAGAGACCCATGAGTGATGGGGTTAATTTTTATTTTATTACGGGTCCTTTAAGGACCTTTACGGACCCGTAAGGCGGGAAATTTGAATTTTGATTACAGCTGGGGTTCCCGATCGCGTACGATCGGGGCCCCCCACTGCAAGGGTTAATGTGAGGTTAATCGGGGACCCCCACTGCTAGGAATAATGTGTGGTTAATGAGGGTTGCCGAGCTTATCTCGGATCCCTTCTTGGCTAAGTTGTACGTGGCTGGGCGGTCCGAGGTCATGGTTTCAGCGGCCAATTTTTTCCTTGCTTAGCCGTTTTTCTAGTTGCGAAACGGTGGAATTTGGGGTTAAATTCCAATTTAATTTCACTTCCAGATGTCCTGGCTGTCTCCCCGTGCTGTGGGTGAGTGTTTTTTTTTTAATTATTTGGTTTATTAGTGTGTTTTTAGTGTTTTTGCGCGTTTGCTGTTTGGGGGGTTAGTGCTGTGAGACACAGGGCAGGGAGACGAGGAGGGGAAGGAGAGGACTAAGTGCTGCGAGTTAACGGTTGTGTGGGGTGCTTTGGGGGCGCTGTGGAACTAAGTGCTGCGACTTTAGAGGTATGTGGGGTTGTGTTGTTACAAAGTCATGCGCCTTAAAGCCTCCACCTTCTGCAAATGCGGCCGCTCGCAAAGTGTGCCGACAATTTGTAGTTTGACAACTATTATATGTGATATACTTGACCTATTTGTAATTAATATATGCAGCAAGGAATGTGCTGAAGAGCTAACAATCTGTTTTGAAGTTCCTGCAGCATATAATGTAGATTTGCAGTGTTGTTGAGCTGAGGTGGAAGTGTCAGCAATGTGTGCAGTGTTTAGTGTAAATAGGCTTCGTGCACGAGGGGAATCCGTTTGTGTAGCTGTGTACTTCCACATTCTGTAGGTTAGTGTTGTAAAATGTCGGCGAATGTGGTACGCGGGTGTGGAACATTTAGCGTCCTTCCAAATAGTGTATTAATTACCTTGTACGGGTCTGTGTAAAAGTTGTATGTGCCTGCTGGTGTTTTCCGTGCTTAGGGGTCGTGTAGCCTCGTTTTCTTTTTTTTTTCGTGGCCATTTTTTCTCTTGCTTAGGGGATTTTCGAGTAGCGAAAGTCTCTAAATTGGCTTTAAATCTGCATGTAACCTCATTCCCAGACGTCCTGGCTGTCCCCCCTTGCTCAGTATGTTTATTTTATTTTATATTTTGTGTGTGTTTCTTATTTCTTGCGGTTTCCTTTTGTAAGTGTTACGGGCCGTAATTTTTTAGAGGCGATTTTGTCAAAGTGCTACGGGACTCGCAGTGTGAATTGTTTATTAGATTTTTCTGTTGATGTTTAGTTCCGCGGGTTGTGGGTATGATGCGCAAGTTGTGCGGGGTCGTGTAACAAATCCCAATGTGTGACCGTCTCATGTTTATTTGTACAGACCATAATGACATGTAACAAATCCCAGAGTGTGACCGTCACATGTTTATTTGTACAGACCATAATGACATGTAATAAATCCCAGTGTGTCACTGTCTCATGTTTATTTGTACAGACCATAAAGACATATAACAAATCCCAGCACGTGACCATCTCATGTTTATTTGTACAGACCATAAAGACATATAACAAATCCCAGCACGTGACCATCTCATGTTTATTTGTACAGACCAAAAAAACAAATAACAAATCCCATGTGTGAGCATCTCATGTTTATTTGTACAGACAGTGACAAAGTGACACCATCAGATCTCTCAGAGTCTGACCAAGAAGAAGAGACAAATATGAGGAGTCCCCGGGAGATTAAAGAGGAGGAAATTCCTGTAAATATCAGTGAAGGTGAGTAATATCTTATGGACAATTATCACTCACTTCAGTCCTTATTGAGGTGGATTTCTCCTTCATCTCTCACCCAGGAAGTTTTACAAACATCGCAGCTCATGATAAAGGTGAATTAAATAGATTTTAAGACACAAACACCAGATTGATAGTAAATAATTACAATGGTGAAGGTCTATAATCTGTTTATCTCTATCTGTAGGACCTTTAGATGTGAAGCCTCCAGTTGTGTCCAAGGTTGAACAAGAAGATCTGAATATAAGAGATCAGCAGCAGGTGAAAGAGGAGGAGAGTCCTGGGAATATCAGGGAAGGTGAGGAATTAATACACAATAAGAACATTAATAATACATTCTGTAATGTCACACTGTCACCCTAACTATATTTATTTTATCTTAAAGAGACTTCAAAACTGTCTATACATTGCAATAGCTATTTATCTCTGTAGTACATAATTCTCGAGATATGCAACATTGTTTGTGCAACTCAGTATCATAATGGATAGCTCAGAGAGCTTGATAAGGGTGGGTCTAGAATTTAGTACTGGCCAATCATTACTAATATCAGTCTTTAACTTAATGTCTAACACATGCACGCAGCAAATGTACGGGATAATTCACATTCACATGAATGCTTACGATGTTGGTCACGCTTTGCGGCCCTCGCGCAGCAATAATCGGCGAAGGCGCTCATTGCAGGCCTCACCATGAGCTCCAGAGGCTCTCATCGGCAGCGGCGCCGCACTTAGGCTTAGGGCTTGCGATAAGCGATGCACGCCAGCGGCGGACGCTGGACTTACGACCCGTACGACTTAGTACCTCGGTCTGTGAATTTACACCCGGGATCTGTTTCTGTAGATATTTATGTCAGATAGTTGTGTAAATCTGTACAAATCCAGAGGCTTCTCTCTCTTGTGACTAACAGGACCCCAAGATGGAGATCTATATTCCGACTTAATTAATGAGGACGGAGAATATGAGAGAGATGAGAAGTCTATTCACCAGATGGAAACCCATTCAGATCCCTGTACAGGTGAGTGATAATAATAACTCCTTAGAGATGAGAGATAAACTTAAAATATATAAGAAAATTACCATTTTACAGTGTATTAATAAAGTTATATGAATTAAAAAATGAATATACTTTACCTATTGATATTTAATATGCAGCAATCAATATCCTGAAGAGCTAACAATCTATTTGGATTTTCCTGCATCTGAAAATGTACAGTTGGAGTGTTGATCATCTGAGTAGAAAGTGTCAGCAATGTGGCAAGTGTGCAGTGTAAATAGGCTGCGTGCGCAAGGCCAAACCGTTTTGTTTAGGCGGGTAAAGCGGCATTTTAGAATCCTAATGTTATGAGTTGTAAGTAAGTGTTGTAAAATGTGTTACTTGGCTCGCGAGCATTTTCCGTCCGTCCCTTGTAATGGTATATTTTGTATCTGCTATGTTCCTGGCTAACTCGTACGTTGCTGGCGGTGATTTTCACAGCTCTGTGTCTTTTAGCCTCGTTTTTATTTTTTTCATCCGTCATTTTTTTTCTCTCTTAGTCGATTTTCAACAGCCGAAACTTCTTAAATGCGACTTAAATTTGCGTGCAACCTCACTCCCAGACGTCCTGGCTTTCTCCCCGTGCTGTGTGTGATGCTTGTTTTTTATATTTTGTTTTTATTTTTCTGTGTTTTTGGTGTTTTTTGATGTACGCGCTTCGGCCTTTAACTTCATATTTTTTATTTTTCTAAGTCCCTATTTCCTCATTCCGCGTTATTGTTTTTTTTCTAAGTCCCGGGGTCCGCATTTGCGGCCTGCAATGAGCCTTTGGCTTATTGCAGCTGATGATGGAGCATTTGCGGCCAGGGCTGCGGCCCTCGCTTTGCGAGGGACGCAGTTCTGTGAGCTAACTTTGCTAGCTCGCAAAGTGTGACGATGACTCACAGTTTGACATTTATTATATGTGATTATTTGCGAGTAAACTGTGAGCTCAGCACAGATTGTGCATAGATGCACTCTATGGTCTCTACATGTACATTCACCCACTCACCTCAATCCCCATGGTCTCTACACGTACATTCACCCAATCACCTCAATCCCCATGGTCTCTACACGTACATTCACCCACTCACCTCAATCCCCATGGTCTCTACACATACATTCACCCACTCACCTCAATCCCCATGGTCTCTACACGTACATTCACCCACTCACCTCAATCCCCATGGTCTCTACGTGTACATTCACCCACTCACCTCAATCCCCATGGACCCTACACGTACACTCACCCACTTACCTCAATCCCCATGGACCCTACACGTACATTCACCAACTCACCTCAATCCCCATGGACCCTACACGTACATTCACCAACTCACCTCAATCCCCATGGACCCTACACGTACATTCACCAACTCACCTCAATCCCCATGGACCCTACACGTACACTCACCAACTCTCCTCAATCCCCATGGTCTCTACATGTACATTTACCCACTCACCTTAATCCCCATGGTCTCTACATGTACATTCACCCACTTACCTCACTCCCTATGGACCCTACACGTACAATCACCCACTTACCTTACTCCCTATGGACCCTACACGTACACTCACACACTTACCTCAATCCCCATGGACCCTACACGTTCATTCACCCACTTACCTCACTCCCTATGGACTCTACACGTACATTCACCCACTTATCTCACTCCCAATAGACCCTACACATACATTCACACACTTACCTCACTCCCTACGGACCTAAATGTTCATTTCAATGTAATGTTTTTATTTTAAATTGTAATTTTTTTATTTTAATTAATTTTATTTTTATTGTAATTATTTATTTTTAGTAAATTAAGTTTTTATTATTTACATAAAGTTTTAGTTAGGTGTTAAGATATTACGGATTTGTACAGGTACCCCCATAGTAGAGGATTAGGGTACTATGGAAGTCCATAGGGACCCCTATGGTAGAGGACTAATTTTAGATACCATGGGGATCCCTATTGGGGATGGTCGGTGGGGCATTCCAAGTGCCCTCTGAACACTTAGTACAATTTCTTTACTAATATAACATCAGAAAACGTAGTGCCCATTTTATTAACAGCATCTACTATTTTATTCCTATTACTATTTAATCTCCACACTCTCAGCATCTGGGTAAGGTCATCCTTTTTCAATGATAATGGATGAAAAGATTAAGCATATAAAAGAGTATTTGTATCGGCATGCTTAATACTCCACTGTGATGTCATTATTGAACTTTATGTAGATATCGTTATCACTTAATTGATTCAAAATCTCTTTCATATAATCCTCATAAATCATAAGCACTCGGGAACATTTCTTATTTGCTGGTGTAATGACCCCAATCTGCCATTTTATTTTCATTAGCACAATTCCTGATAGAAGACTTTGCACACACAGGAAGTTTGTATCTGCACAGTGGGAAAGTGTCAGTAACTACAGTCGGTGCTCTCCGCAGAGCTAATGGGCAGATTGTTAGTTTACAGAAACACCCACCCAGTAACAGGCATAAAAATGACTGCCTGCAGCAGGCAATAATTGCATGTAGAAGTTGTAATATGTAAAGTTTGTGTTTATACAGTATTTGTTTTTTCTTTTAAATAACACTTTGCAGACTATCAGATTTAGTTAAGCAAAAGACAATAATTGATGATAATTGGTATGCACCAGATCACACTGCACTCTATATACTGTACATTCAGACATATTTTGCTTTGTTTTTGTATGATTTGACTTTTTATTAACTGCAAATTGGTCTCTTTAATTGATGATAATTACTATAATAGGTATATACTAACTAGTTATTTCCATATAGAAGAATGTTAAAGCTGTCAGAATTTACTCTTTTTTTTTTCAACAGATGGATCCAAGATTTGGAATAACATTGGAGAAGACCACATTCGTAACACAGTAGAAAAACTATTTCCATGTTCAGAATGTGGGAAATGTTTCAGTCGTCTCTCATATCTTTATGTACATAAGAGGACTCATACAGGAGAAAAGCCTTTTTCATGTTCTGAATGTGGGAAATGTTTCAGTCGGGTCTCACACCTTAATACACATAAGAGGACTCATACAGGAGAAAAGCCTTTTCCATGTTCTGAATGTGGGAAATGTTTCAGTCATCTCTCTGCTATTAATAGCCATATGAGGACTCATACAGGAGAAAAGCCTTTTCCATGTTCTGAATGTGGGAAATGTTTCAGTCATGTCTCACACCTTAATAAACATAAGACGACTCATACAGGAGAAAAGCCTTTTCCATGTTCTGAATGTGGGAAATGTTTCAGTCATGTCTCACACCTTAATAAACATAAAAGGATTCATACAGGAGAAAAGCCTTTTCCATGTTCTGAATGTGGGAAATGTTTCAGTCATCTCTCAGCTCTTAATAGCCATAAGAGGACTCATACAGGAGAAAAGCCTTTTCCGTGTTCTGAATGTGGGAAATGTTTCAGTCAGTCCTCATATCTTAATAGCCATAAGAGGACTCATACAGGAGAAAAGCCTTTTCCATGTTCTGAATGTGGGAAATGTTTCAGCCAGCTCTCAGATCTTAATACACATAAGAGGACTCATACAGGAGAAAAGCCTTTTCCATGTTCTGAATGTGGGAAATGTTTCAGTCATCTTTCTGCTCTTAATAGCCATAAGAGCACTCATACAGGAGAAAAGCCTTTTCCATGTTCTGAATGTGGGAAATGTTTCAGTCAGTCCACATATCTTAATAGCCATAAGAGGACTCATACAGGAGAAAAGCCTTTTCCATGTTCTGAATGTGGGAAATGTTTCAGCCAGCTCTCAGATCTTAATAAACATAAGAGGACTCATACAGGAGAAAAGCCTTTTCCATGTTCTGAATGTGGGAAATGTTTCAGCCAGCTCTCAGATCTTAATAAACATAAGAGGACTCATACAGGAGAAAAGCCTTTTCCATGTTCTGAATGTGGGAAATGTTTCAGTCGGGTCTCACACCTTAATACACATAAGAGGAATCATACAGGAGAAAAGCCTTTTCCATGTTCTGAATGTGGGAAATGTTTCAGTCATCTCTCTGCTCTTAATAGCCATATGAGGACTCATACAGGAGAAAAGCCTTTTTCATGTTCTGAATGTGGGAAATGTTTCAGTCATGTCTCAGCTCTTAATAGCCATAAGAGGACTCATACAGGAGAAAAGCCTTTTCCGTGTTCTGAATGTGGGAAATGTTTCAGCCAGCTCTCAGATCTTAATAAACATAAGAGGACTCATACAGGAGAAAAGCCTTTTCCATGTTCTGAATGTGGGAAATGTTTCAGTCATCTCTCAGCTCTTAATAGCCATAAGAGGACTCATACAGGAGAAAAACCTTTTCCATGTTCTGAATGTGGGAAATGTTTCAGTCAGGCCTCATATCTCAAGCAACACATGAGAACTCACACAGGATAAACACCATTTGCATGATCTGAAACTCACATGAGAAAATGTTTCAGTCATGTCTCAGCTCTTAATAGCCATAAGAGGACTCATACAGGAGAAAAGCCTTTTCCGTGTTCTGAATGTGGGAAATGTTTCAGCCAGCTCTCAGATCTTAATAAACATAAGAGGACTCATACAGGAGAAAAGCCTTTTCCATGTTCTGAATGTGGGAAATGTTTCAGTCATCTCTCAGCTCTTAATAGCCATAAGAGGACTCATACAGGAGAAAAACCTTTTCCATGTTCTGAATGTGGGAAATGTTTCAGTCAGGCCTCATATCTCAAGCAACACATGAGAACTCACACAGGATAAACACCATTTGCATGATCTGAAACTCACATGAGAAAATGTTTCAGTAAGATTTGCAATGACACAAGAAAACTCACACAGGATAAAGACCAGTTGTATGTATGGAATGTGGGTAAGGGTTTAATATGAGTCCGCCATTACAAATCAACATGACACATCATGCAATTCTACTTCAATCATATAAATGTAAGTAATTAAAAACATTAGCAAGCTCATAAAGATCTATGGATATCTGAGTTGTAAATCACATTAATAGAGCAGTAAGTTGTACTAATGTATCAGCTTGTATTATTACAATACATGATATGATGCTGGGCTGTGCATTGCTGGTTTTTGCTTTGTTACCAATAACCTTTAATTTAAGGGATCCAGAACGTATAGACTTTGCTCTACACCATCATGCTGAGCACTCATAATACATTTGTGGACCTGTAAACTAAGCTATATATATTTTTTTTATATAATCTTTATATTATTTTTTAACCTTAATACCCCCTTCCATTAATTTTCCTATTTTCTATGTACATTTGTTGCATCAAACAAAGCAATGAGTTTAAAGGGCTTGAAAAAAAAAAAAAAACTATGCTTTTAGGTACGGAAAGACTCATAAATGTCAATAAAGTTATTTTTTAATTGAATAAGAATTGACTGGGATATTTCTTGATTTAATCATACATCCCCCTCATTTACTGTTCCCTCTAAGCTGTGCGCGCGCGCAAATACCCTGAGATGAGCGCACACAACTAAACTTGGAGTGCACACAGATCCCTAGGGGGATATGTAATCTTAGTTTTCCCAATTAACTTTTTCCACACTAGGAGAAATAGATCTCCATTGACCCTTTTCCTTTTGCCGGTGCTCCCTTTGAGATAGCGCTGGTTGGCGGAGAAACTTGATAGGGCAAATCTGGTGCTGATGTCAGATGTCGACGTCCGACATTAGCTTGCTCTCTCAAAGCATCAGAGTCATTCACCCTTCCATGCTGTGTAAACAACATTTCAATGTGTGCACATAACAAATCAAAGAATCACACAGGACAAAAGGAAAAGGGTCCATGGAGATCTATTTCTCCCTGGGTGGAAACAATTAATTGGGAAAACATTATAAGCACATAACAAAGAAAGGAATCGTACATTGCAAAACTAAATGGATATAGGGTCAATGAAGATCTATTTCTTAATGGGTGGAAAAAGGTTAATGGGAAAACTAAAAATAAATATCCACCTGTAGGGAATTAGAAATGAATGTTCTTTCATATGGAATTAGTACGTGATGCCACCAGGCTGGTGGAGATAGAGACTGAGTACTTGGTGGGAACAAAGAACAGAATCTGTGGTTAAATGAATGAAGATATTTAGAATATCTGAAGGAGTTACTATTTAGTAAAAATAGTGCACTTTTATGGTATACTATGGCCTTGATTCAATTGAGCTATCGTTGTTAACAGGAGCCCGTAAACTAATTTGCAGTTCAATTGGCGTCTTTTTGCGAGCTGCAAACGATCTACGGGTTACAGGCTGAAAATCCCTGCTGTTGTAAAAATAGTAATGCGTACCAAAATATTGTCCTGTGGATCCTATTTAGGAATCCTTGAACAACCAACCAAGGTTGTACAGAAACACCTTTCATGCAGCCTTTATTTTAATTATTATTGCCACATACTAATTTTAAAAAATTCAATCTTTATTTGTACATTTGAAATGTTGTTAAAAATGCAACGATTAAAAAAATCATGTTAAACCCAAGGGCCCTCATTCAATTGCAATTCGGCCAATTGAATAGGGCTCTAAATCAGCACATAACATATTTCTTTTAAAACATTTTTAGGTGGTAAGCATCCATCCAAAAGCAAGGTTTTCACTAACTAAAAACTTTAAAAAAAATAATATGCTATGTGCTTATTTAGAGCCCTGTTCAATTGGCCAAATCGCAATTGAATGAGGGCCAAGGTGTTTAATCCTTTGGGTTTTTTGACGTCCAGCAAATTATTAGAGGTTTATTTAAGTTTTATTTTTGTTGTTATTATATTCTTTGCTTTGATCACAGCTTTTTTATTTAATTACTTTATTATGCTCAAGTCAATAAAAGTTTTGGTTTTTCAATTCAATTGCATTTGTGTATTTTTGGTTATTTTTCCTTAGTCAAATCCTTATCATGTACCCTGGATTTTAATCTACATAATTTTTTTTTTATTACATAAGATTAAGATAAGTTTTTATAATCCTTTTGTTTATTCATACAGCACTTCACTGGAGTATATGTTTTAAGTGCCTTTGCATTTCTTTTGTGTTAATCTTTTATCCTGTTTATTTATGTTAATTCGGAATTCTATTTCTTAAAGTGCATTATAATTCAAGTTGTGTTATTCAAAAATTCTTATGTTAAAGTGCTTGTGCTATTTGACTTAGTGCCTATTTCTTCTTATATTACCCTTTTACCTCGTGACTGTTAGTCTATCACAGTCACTACTTTACCTTATTCATTTATAGTGCTAATACTGTGCTATTTAAAAAAATTTTTATACACTCCTGATTATGCTGTTTCTTAAACTATATATTTCCTAAATGCTTCTGTCTATTGTTTTTTAGAAGGAGGTTGTGTCCTCCTTTTTGTTCAGTTTTTTTGCTTTAATTATGCTTTTACTCCTTTTTCCTTTTTCTTGCTTTTCTATTTCCTTATTCTTGTATATTACTCTATTGTTACTATATTGAGACTTTATGGTGAAGGAATTGGCTTTCTATCTTTCTTTTAAGTTTGTAGTGGACCTGGAGCTTAAGAGCTGTATCTATCATGCTCCACGCTATATTGGCGTGGTCTGCGCTGTGAGCGCGCTTACTGATGACGTCACATCGGCAATAAAATCCAGGGTACCTGATAAGGATTTGACTAAGGAAACATAACCAAAAATACACAAATGCAATTGAATTGAAACCCAAATCTTTTATTGACTTGAGCATAATAAAGTAATTAAATAAAAAAGCTGTGATCAAAGCAAAGAATATAATAACAACAAAAATAAAACTTAAATAAACCTCTAATAATTTGCTGGACGTCAAAAAACCCAAAGGATTAAACACCTTGGGTTTAACATGATTTTTTTAATCGTTGCATTTTTAACAACATTTTAAATGTACAAATAAAGATTGAATTTTTTAAAATTAGTATGTGGCAATAATAATTAAAATAAAGGCTGCATAAAAGGTGTTTCTGTACAACCTTGGTTGGTTGTTCAAGGATTCCTAAATAGGATCCACAGGACAATATTTTGGTACGCATTTAAGTAATAACACCTAGGCCTAAAAAATAAACTAAGATCATTTTTTTGAGTATTATATGTAAAAATAGTAACTTACAACCCATCTAAGCCTTTGATCTTTCAAGCTCGCAACAGTTACAATCGCAAAATCGCTATTCAATTGCTACAGTTCCTCAAGCCCGCAAATATTTTCACACCCGTAAATGTCAAATGTGGAGGGAAATCCAACGGGTACCAGATAGGACACACAAGGGGGTTTAACCCCTGTTCGTAGCACTGTAAATGCAAATAAAAAATCAATACTACACTTTAAAAGACAGGTAAGGCGATGAAATACATTGGATATAATTGCACAACAGCCTCAAGCTCGTAAATCTGCAATCAAAAATTATTTTTTTATGGGTAATTTCGGTTGTATATCAATTTTAGGAATCAATGAGTTAGTACATATCAGGCCACCCACATGGACTAGAACATTTCCTTCATTCATTTTATTATTGTGTACATTGCAGGATTGCGAGTCTGATCGCGTATCGGGCTCCTAAATGCTTATTGATTGACATGTAACCTCCATCTTTTACTGATGTCATGATGTCGGTCTCATTTTCTATTGGCTGTTTCTAAATCAGTAGTTACGGCCTTGCTTAGTTGATCATGTTCATGCTCTGAAATGCTACTCATGATTGCATGGTTTATGGGTTAGGCTTTCGGCCTGTAAGTTGCAGGCTTGTTCAATTGAATCGCTCTGTAATTGTAGCAAATTTCAATTGAATAAGGCCCTATGTAAGTTATGTTTAAGTATGCTCTGATATATGGACTAATACCCGCCACAGCAATCATCATTAAAACACTTAAAATGAATACACTATAAAAGCCATTACTGTATAATTACTCCCACCCTAATTCCCAACTCAATCCTATAAAAATGAACAGAGTGATAGTGAAGTAAAAGATCACTCTTATTGACATGATTACAGCAATCCGAACCCTCAAGCAACCAGAAAAAAATAGAATCATGTACTTTAAATACAAATTAAGATTTACAGGGCTCAATAAATGCCAGGAGCCAGGTTATGATGCCACAAAATGCTTACAGGCACCTAGATTTCATCCCCTGTATGTCTCTGCAATTTGATTTTATCTGGAAGTTGACGGGCATGAGTGACTGAGCCAGGGCAGTGTTGGCGTTCCATACCCCGGGCATGAGTGACTGAGCCAGGGCAGTGTTAGGGTTACATACCCCGGGCATGGGTGACTGAGTCAGGCCAGTGTTGGCGTTACATACCCCAAGCATAAGTGACTGAGTCAGGGCAGTGTTAGGGTTACATTCCCCCGGCATGAGTGACTGAGCCAGTACAGTGTTGGCGTTACATACCCCAGGCATGAGTGACTGAGTCAAGGCAGTGATGGCGTTACATTCCCCGGGGATGAGTGACTGAGTCAGGGCAGTGTTGGCGTTACATTCCCCGGGCATGAGTGATTGAGTCAGGGCAGTTTTGGCGTTACATACCCCAGGCATGAATGACTGAGCCAGGGCAGAGTTTTCGTTACATTCCCCGACATGACTGACTTAGTCAGGGCAGTGTTGGCGTTACATTCCCCGGGCATGAGTGACTGAGTCAGGGCAGTGTTGGCGTTACATTCCCCGGGCATGAGTGACTGAGCCAGGGCAGTGTTTTCGTTACATTCCCCGATATGAGTGACTTAGTCAGGGCAGTGTTGGCGTTACATTCCCCGGGCATGAGTGACTGAGTCAGGGTAGTGTTGGCATTACATTCCCGGGGCATGAGTGACTGAGCCAGGGCAGTGTTGGCGTTACATTCCCCAGGCATGAGTGACTGAGACAGGGAAGTGTTGGCGTTACATTCCCCGGGCATGAGTGACTGAGTCCAGGCAGTGATGGCGTTACATTCCCCGGGGATGAGTGACTGAGGCAGGGCAGTGTTGGCGTTACATACCCCGGGCATGAGTGACTGAGTCAGGGCAGTGTTGGCGTTACATTCCCCGGGCATGAGTGACTGAGCCAGGTCAGTGTTGGCATTACATTCCCCGGGCATGAGTGACTGAGTCAAGGCAGTGTTGGCGTTACATTCCCCGGGGATGAGTGACTGAGTCAGGGCTGTGTTGGCGTTACATTCCCCGGGCATGAGTGACTGAGCCAGGGCAGTGTTGGCGTTACATTCCCCGGGCATGAGTGACTGAGCCAGGGCAGTGTTGGCGTTACATTCCCTGGGCATGAGTGACTGAGTCAGGGCAGTGTTGGCGTTACATACCCCGGACATGAGTGACTGAGCCAGGGCAGTGTTGGCATTACAATCCCCGGGCATGAGTGACTGTGTCAAGGCAGTGTTGGCGTTTACATTCCCCGGGAATGAGTGATTGAGTCATGGCAGTGTTGGCGTTACATACCCCGGGCATGAGTGACTGAGCCAGGGCAGTGTTGGCATAGCATTCCCCAACATGAGTGACTGAGCCAGGGCAGTGTTGGCGTTACATACCCCGGGCATGAGTGACTGAGCCAGGGCAGTGTTGGCGTTACATATCCCGGGCATGAGTGACGGAGCCAGGGAAGTGTTGGCATTACATTCCCCAACATGAGTGACTGAGTCAGGGCAGTGTTGGCGTTACATTCCCCGGGCATGAGTGACTGAGTCAGGGCAGTGTTGGCTTTACATTCCCCGGGCATGAGTGATTGAGTCAGGGCAGTTTTGGCGTTACATACCCCAGGCATGAATGACTGAGCCAGGGCAGAGTTTTCGTTACATTCCCCGACATGAGTGACTTAGTCAGGGCAGTGTTTGCGTTACATTCCCCGGGCATGAGTGACTGAGTCAGGGCAGTGTTGGCGTTACATTCCCGGGGCATGAGTGACTGAGTCAGGGCAGTGTTGGCGTTACTTTCCCAGGGCATGAGTGACTGAGTCAAGGCAGTGATGGCGTTACATTCCCCGGGGATGAGTGACTGAGGCAGGGCAGTGTTGGCGTTACATACCCCGGGCATGAGTGACTAAGTCAGGGCGGTGTTGGCGTTACATACCCCGGGCATGAGTGACTGAGCCAGGGCTGTGTTGGCATTACATTCCCCGGGCATGAGTGACTGAGTCAAGGCAGTGTTGGCGTTACATTCCCCGGGCATGAGTGACTGAGTCAGGGCTTTATTGGCGTTACATTCCCCGGGCATGAGTAAATGAGCCAGGGCAGTGTTGGCGTTACATACCCCGGGCATGAGTGACTGAGCCAGGGCAGTGTTGGCATTACATTCCCCGGGCATGAGTGACTGAGTCAAGGCACTGTTGGCATTACATTCCCCGGGCATGAGTGACTGAGTCAGGGCTTTATTGGCGTTACATTCCCCGGGCATGAGTGACTGAGCCAGGGCAGTGTTGGCGTTACATTCCCAGGGCATGAGTGACTGAGCCAGGGCAGTGTTGGCGTTACATTCCCTGGGCATGAGTGACTGAGTCAGGGCAGTGTTGGCGTTACATACCCCGGACATGAGTGACTGAGCCAGGGCAGTGTTGGCATTACATTCCCCGGGCATGAGTGACTGTGTCAAGGCAGTGTTGGCGTTACATTCCCCGGGAATGAGTGACTGAGTCATGGCAGTGTTGGCGTTACATACCCCGGGCATGAGTGACTGAGCCAGGGCAGTGTTGGCATAGCATTCCCCGACATGAGTGACTGAGCCAGGGCAGTGTTGGCGTTACATACCCCGGGCATGAGTGACTGAGCCAGGGCAGTGTTGGCGTTACATATCCCGGGCATGAGTGACGGAGCCAGGGAAGTGTTGGCATTACATTCCCCAACATGAGTGACTGAGTCAGGGCAGTGTTGGCGTTACATTCCCCGGGCATGAGTGACTGAGTCAGGGCAGTGTTGGCTTTACATTCCCCGGGCATGAGTGATTGAGTCAGGGCGGTTTTGGCGTTACATACCCCAGGCATGAATGACTGAGCCAGGGCAGAGTTTTCGTTACATTCCCCGACATGAGTGACTTAGTCAGGGCAGTGTTGGCGTTACATTCCCTGCGCATGAGTGACTGAGTCAGGGCAGTGTTGGCGTTACTTTCCCAGGGCATGAGTGACTGAGTCAAGGCAGTGATGGCGTTACATTCCCCGGGGATGAGTGACTGAGGCAGGGCAGTGTTGGCGTTACATACCCCGGGCATGAGTGACTGAGCCAGGGCAGTGTTGGCATTACATTCCCCGGGCATGAGTGACTGAGTCAAGGCAGTGTTGGCGTTACATTCCCCGGGCATGAGTGACTGAGTCAGGGCTTTATTGGCGTTACATTCCCCGGGCATGAGTGATTGAGCCAGGGCAGTGTTGGCGTTACATTCCCAGGGCATGAGTGACTGAGTCCAGGCAGTGATGGCGTTACATTCCCTGCGCATGAGTGACTGAGTCAGGGCAGTGTTGGCGTTACTTTCCCAGGGCATGAGTGACTGAGGCAGAGCAGTGTTGGCGTTACATACCCCGGGCATGAGTGACTGAGGCAGGGCAGTGTTGGCTTTACATTCCCGGGCATGAGTGACTGTGTCAAGGCAGTGTTGGCGTTACATTCCCCGGGAATGAGTGACTGAGTCATGGCAGTGTTGGCGTTACATACCCCGGGCATGAGTGACTGAGCCAGGGCAGTGTTGGCGTTACTTTCCCAGGGCATGAGTGACTGAGTCAAGGCAGTGATGGCGTTACATTCCCCGGGGATGAGTGACTGAGGCAGGGCAGTGTTGGCGTTACATACCCCGGGCATGAGTGACTGAGCCAGGGCAGTGTTGGCATTACATTCCCCGGGCATGAGTGACTGAGTCAAGGCACTGTTGGTGTTACATTCCCTGGGCATGAGTGACTGAGTCAGGGCTTTATTGGCGTTACATTCCCCGGGCATGAGTGACTGAGCCAGGGCAGTGTTGGCGTTATATTCCCCGGGCATGAGTGACTGAGCCAGGGCAGTGTTTTCGTTACATTCCCCGATATGAGTGACTTAGTCAGGGCAGTGTTGGCGTTACATTCCCCGGGCATGAGTGACTGAGTCAGGGTAGTGTTGGCATTACATTCCCGAGGCATGAGTGACTGAGCCAGGGCAGTGTTGGCGTTACATTCCCCAGGCATGAGTGACTGAGACAGGGAAGTGTTGGCGTTACATTCCCCGGGCATGAGTGACTGAGTCCAGGCAGTGATGGCGTTACATTCCCCGGGGATGAGTGACTGAGGCAGGGCAGTGTTGGCGTTACATACCCCGGGCATGAGTGACTGAGTCAGGGCAGTGTTGGCGTTACATTCCCCGGGCATGAGTGACTGAGCCAGGTCAGTGTTGGCATTACATTCCCCGGGCATGAGTGACTGAGTCAAGGCAGTGTTGGCGTTACATTCCCCGGGAAAGAGTGACTGAGTCAGGGCTGTGTTGGCGTTACATTCCCCGGGCATGAGTGACTGAGCCAGGGCATTGTTGGCGTTACATTCCCCGGGCATGAGTGACTGAGCCAGGGCAGTGTTGGCGTTACATTCCCTGGGCATGAGTGACTGAGTCAGGGCAGTGTTGGCGTTACATACCCCGGACATGAGTGACTGAGCCAGGGCAGTGTTGGCATTACAATCCCCGGGCATGAGTGACTGTGTCAAGGCAGTGTTGGCGTTTACATTCCCCGGGAATGAGTGACTGAGTCATGGCAGTGTTGGCGTTACATACCCCGGGCATGAGTGACTGAGCCAGGGCAGTATTGGCATAGCATTCCCCAACATGAGTGACTGAGCCAGGGCAGTGTTGGCGTTACATACCCCGGGCATGAGTGACGGAGCCAGGGAAGTGTTGGCATTACATTCCCCAACATGAGTGACTGAGTCAGGGCAGTGTTGGCGTTACATTCCCCGGGCATGAGTGACTGAGTCAGGGCAGTGTTGGCTTTACATTCCCCGGGCATGAGTGATTGAGTCAGGGCAGTTTTGGCGTTACATACCCCAGGCATGAATGACTGAGCCAGGGCAGAGTTTTCGTTACATTCCCCGACATGAGTGACTTAGTCAGGGCAGTGTTGGCGTTACATTCCCCGGGCATGAGTGACTGAGTCAGGGCAGTGTTGGCATTACATTCCCGGGGCATGAGTGACTGAGTCAGGGCAGTGTTAGCGTTACTTTCCCAGGGCATGAGTGACTGAGTCAAGGCAGTGATGGCGTTACATTCCCCGGGGATGAGTGACTGAGGCAGGGCAGTGTTGGCGTTACATACCCCGGGCATGAGTGACTAAGTCAGGGCGGTGTTGGCGTTACATACCCCGGGCATGAGTGACTGAGCCAGGGCAGTGTTGGCATTACATTCCCCCGGGCATGAGTGACTGAGTCAAGGCAGTGTTGGCGTTACATTCCCCGGGCATGAGTGACTGAGTCAGGGCTTTATTGGCGTTACATTCCCCGGGCATGAGTAAATGAGCCAGGGCAGTGTTGGCGTTACATACCCCGGGCATGAGTGACTGAGCCAGGGCAGTGTTGGCATTACATTCCCCGGGCATGAGTGACTGAGTCAAGGCACTGTTGGCGTTACATTCCCCGGGCATGAGTGACTGAGTCAGGGCTGTGTTGGCGTTACATTCCCCGGGCATGAGTGACTGAGCCAGGGCAGTGTTGGCGTTACATTCCCAGGGCATGAGTGACTGAGCCAGGGCAGTGTTGGCGTTACATTCCCTGGGCATGAGTGACTGAGTCAGGGCAGTGTTGGCGTTACATACCCCGGACATGAGTGACTGAGCCAGGGCAGTGTTGGCATTACATTCCCCGGGCATGAGTGACTGTGTCAAGGCAGTGTTGGCGTTACATTCCCCGGGAATGAGTGACTGAGTCATGGCAGTGTTGGCGTTACATACCCCGGGCATGAGTGACTGAGCCAGGGCAGTGTTGGCATAGCATTCCCCGACATGAGTGACTGAGGCAGGGCAGTGTTGGCGTTACATACCCCGGGCATGAGTGACTGAGCCAGGGCAGTGTTGGCGTTACATATCCCGGGCATGAGTGACGGAGCCAGGGAAGTGTTGGCATTACATTCCCCAACATGAGTGACTGAGTCAGGGCAGTGTTGGCGTTACATTCCCCGGGCATGAGTGACTGAGTCAGGGCAGTGTTGGCTTTACATTCCCCGGGCATGAGTGATTGAGTCAGGGCAGTTTTGGCGTTACATACCCCAGGCATGAATGACTGAGCCAGGGCAGAGTTTTCGTTACATTCCCCGACATGAGTGACTTAGTCAGGGCAGTGTTGGCGTTACATTCCCTGCGCATGAGTGACTGAGTCAGGGCAGTGTTGGCGTTACATTCCCCGGGCATGAGTGACTGAGTCAAGGCAGTGATGGCGTTACATTCCCCGGGGATGAGTGACTGAGGCAGGGCAGTGTTGGCGTTACATACCCCGGGCATGAGTGACTGAGCCAGGGCAGTGTTGGCATTACATTCCCCGGGCATGAGTGACTGAGTCAAGGCAGTGTTGGCGTTACATTCCCCGGGCATGAGTGACTGAGTCAGGGCTTTATTGGCGTTACATTCCCCGGGCATGAGTGACTGAGCCAGGGCAGTGTTGGCGTTACATTCCCAGGGCATGAGTGACTGAGTCCAGGCAGTGATGGCGTTACATTCCCTGCGCATGAGTGACTGAGTCAGGGCAGTGTTGGCGTTACTTTCCCAGGGCATGAGTGACTGAGGCAGAGCAGTGTTGGCGTTCCATACCCCGGGCATGAGTGACTGAGGCAGGGCAGTGTTGGCTTTACATTCCCGGGCATGAGTGACTGTGTCAAGGCAGTGTTGGCGTTACATTCCCCGGGAATGAGTGACTGAGTCATGGCAGTTTTGGCGTTACATACCCCGGGCATGAGTGACTGAGCCAGGGCAGTGTTGGCGTTACTTTCCCAGGGCATGAGTGACTGAGTCAAGGCAGTGATGGCGTTACATTCCCCGGGGATGAGTGACTGAGGCAGGGCAGTGTTGGCGTTACATACCCCGGGCATGAGTGACTGAGCCAGGGCAGTGTTGGCATTACATTCCCCGGGCATGAGTGACTGAGTCAAGGCACTGTTGGTGTTACATTCCCCGGGCATGAGTGACTGAGTCAGGGCTTTATTGGCGTTACATTCCCCGGGCATGAGTGACTGAGCCAGGGCAGTGTTGGCGTTACATTCCCCGGGCATGAGTGACTGAGCCAGGGCAGTGTTTTCGTTACATTCCCCGATATGAGTGACTTAGTCAGGGCAGTGTTGGCGTTACATTCCCCGGGCATGAGTGACTGAGTCAGGGTAGTATTGGCATTACATTCCCGAGGCATGAGTGACTGAGCCAGGGCAGTGTTGGCGTTACATTCCCCAGGCATGAGTGACTGAGACAGGGAAGTGTTGGCGTTACATTCCCCGGGCATGAGTGACTGAGTCCAGGCAGTGATGGCGTTACATTCCCCGGGGATGAGTGACTGAGGCAGGGCAGTGTTGGCGTTACATACCCCGGGCATGAGTGACTGAGTCAGGGCAGTGTTGGCGTTACATTCCCCGGGCATGAGTGACTGAGCCAGGGCAGTGTTGGCATTACATTCCCCGGGCATGAGTGACTGAGTCAAGGCAGTGTTGGCGTTACATTCCCCGGGGATGAGTGACTGAGTCAGGGCTGTGTTGGCGTTACATTCCCCGGGCATGAGTGACTGAGCCAGGGCATTGTTGGCGTTACATTCCCCGGGCATGAGTGACTGAGCCAGGGCAGTGTTGGCGTTACATTCCCTGGGCATGAGTGACTGAGTCAGGGCAGTGTTGGCGTTACATACCCCGGACATGAGTGACTGAGCCAGGGCAGTGTTGGCATTACAATCCCCGGGCATGAGTGACTGTGTCAAGGCAGTGTTGGCGTTTACATTCCCCGGGAATGAGTGACTGAGTCATGGCAGTGTTGGCGTTACATACCCCGGGCATGAGTGACTGAGCCAGGGCAGTGTTGGCATAGCATTCCCCAACATGAGTGACTGAGCCAGGGCAGTGTTGGCGTTACATACCCCGGGCATGAGTGACGGAGCCAGGGAAGTGTTGGCATTACATTCCCCGGGCATGAGTGACTGAGTCAGGGCAGTGTTGGCTTTACATTCCCCGGGCATGAGTGATTGAGTCAGGGCAGTTTTGGCGTTACATACCCCAGGCATGAATGACTGAGCCAGGGCAGAGTTTTCGTTACATTCCCCGACATGAGTGACTTAGTCATGGCAGTGTTGGCGTTACATACCCCGGGCATGAGTGACGGAGTCTGGGAAGTGTTGGCATTACATTCCCCAACATGAGTGACTGAGTCAGGGCAGTGTTGGCATTACATTCCCGGGGCATGAGTGACTGAGTCAGGGCAGTGTTGGCGTTACTTTCCCAGGGCATGAGTGACTGAGTCAAGGCAGTGATGGCGTTACATTCCCCGGGGATGAGTGACTGAGGCAGGGCAGTGTTGGCGTTACATACCCCGGGCATGAGTGACTAAGTCAGGGCGGTGTTGGCGTTACATACCCCGGGCATGAGTGACTGAGCCAGGGCAGTGTTGGCATTACATTCCCCCGGGCATGAGTGACTGAGTCAAGGCAGTGTTGGCGGGCGTTACATTCCCCGGGCATGAGTGACTGAGTCAGGGCTTTATTGGCGTTACATTCCCCGGGCATGAGTAAATGAGCCAGGGCAGTGTTGGCGTTACATACCCCGGGCATGAGTGACTGAGCCAGGGCAGTGTTGGCATTACATTCCCCGGGCATGAGTGACTGAGTCAAGGCACTGTTGGCGTTACATTCCCCGGGCATGAGTGACTGAGTCAGGGCTTTATTGGCGTTACATTCCCCGGGCATGAGTGACTGAGCCAGGGCAGTGTTGGCGTTACATTCCCAGGGCATGAGTGACTGAGCCAGGGCAGTGTTGGCGTTACATTCCCTGGGCATGAGTGACTGAGTCAGGGCAGTGTTGGCGTTACATACCCCGGACATGAGTGACTGAGCCAGGGCAGTGTTGGCATTACATTCCCCGGGCATGAGTGACTGTGTCAAGGCAGTGTTGGCGTTACATTCCCTGGGCATGAGTGACTGAGCCAGGGCAGTGTTGGCGTTACATACCCCGGGCATGAGTGACTGAGCCAGGGCAGTGTTGGCATTACATACCCCGGGCATGAGTGACTGAGCCAGGGCAGTGTTGGCATAGCATTCCCCGACATGAGTGACTGAGCCAGGGCAGTGTTGGCGTTACATACCCCGGGCATGAGTGACTGAGCCAGGGCAGTGTTGGCGTTACATATCCCGGGCATGAGTGACGGAGCCAGGGAAGTGTTGGCATTACATTCCCCAACATGAGTGACTGAGTCAGGGCAGTGTTGGCGTTACATTCCCCGGGCATGAGTGACTGAGTCAGGGCAGTGTTGGCTTTACATTCCCCGGGCATGAGTGATTGAGTCAGGGCAGTTTTGGCGTTACATACCCCAGGCATGAATGACTGAGCCAGGGCAGAGTTTTCGTTACATTCCCCGACATGAGTGACTTAGTCAGGGCAGTGTTGGCGTTACATTCCCGGGGCATGAGTGACTGAGTCAGGGCAGTGTTGGCGTTACTTTCCCAGGGCATGAGTGACTGAGTCAAGGCAGTGATGGCGTTACATTCCCCGGGGATGAGTGACTGAGGCAGGGAAGTGTTGGCGTTACATACCCCAGGCATGAGTGACTGAGCCAGGGCAGTGTTGGCATTACATTCCCCGGGCATGAGTGACTGAGTCAAGGCAGTGTTGGCGTTACATTCCCCGGGCATGAGTGACTGAGTCAGGGCTTTATTGGCGTTACATTCCCCGGGCATGAGTGACTGAGCCAGGGCAGTGTTGGCGTTACATTCCCAGGGCATGAGTGACTGAGTCCAGGCAGTGATGGCGTTACATTCCCTGCGCATGAGTGACTGAGTCAGGGCAGTGTTGGCGTTACTTTCCCAGGGCATGAGTGACTGAGGCAGAGCAGTGTTGGCGTTACATACCCCGGGCATGAGTGACTGAGGCAGGGCAGTGTTGGCTTTACATTCCCCGGGCATGAGTGACTGTGTCAAGGCAGTGTTGGCGTTACATTCCCCGGGAATGAGTGACTGAGTCATGGCAGTGTTGGCGTTACATACCCCGGGCATGAGTGACTGAGCCAGGGCAGTGTTGGCGTTACTTTCCCAGGGCATGAGTGACTGAGTCAAGGCAGTGATGGCGTTACATTCCCCGGGGATGAGTGACTGAGGCAGGGCAGTGTTGGCGTTACATACCCCGGGCATGAGTGACTGAGCCAGGGCAGTGTTGGCATTACATTCCCCGGGCATGAGTGACTGAGTCAAGGCACTGTTGGTGTTACATTCCCCGGGCATGAGTGACTGAGTCAGGGCTTTATTGGCGTTACATTCCCCGGGCATGAGTGACTGAGCCAGGGCAGTGTTGGCGTTATATTCCCAGGGCATGAGTGACTGAGCCAGGGCAGTGTTGGCGTTACAATCCCCGGGCATGAGTGACTGAGTCAGGGCAGTGTTGGCGTTACATTCCCCGGGCATTAGTGACTGAGCCAGGGCAGTGTTGGCGTTACATTCCCCGGGCATGAGTGACTGAGTCAAGGCAGTGTTGGCGTTACTTTCCCTGGGCATGTGTGACTGAGTCAGGGCAGTGTTGGCGTTACATTCCCTGGGCATGAGTGACTGAGTCAGGGCAGTGTTGGCGATACATACCCCGGGCATTAATGACTGAGCCAGGGCAGAGTTGGCGTTACATTCCACGACATGAGTGACTTAGTCAGGGCAGTGTTGGCGTTACATTCCCCGGGCATGAGTGACTGAGTCAGGGTCGTGTTGGCATTACATTCCCGGGGCATGAGTGACTGAGCCAGGGCAGTGTTGGCGTTACATTCCCCAGGCATGAGTGACTGAGACAGGGAAGTGTTGGCGTTACATTCCCCGGGCATGAGTGACTGAGTCCAGGCAGTGATGGCGTTACATTCCCCGGGGATGAGTGACTGAGGCAGGGCAGTGTTGGCGTTACATACCCCGGGCATGAGTGACTGAGGCAGGGCAGTGTTGGCGTTACATTCCCCGGGCATGAGTGACTGAGTCAAGGCAGTGTTGGCGTTACATTCCCCGGGGATGAGTGACTGAGTCAGGGCTGTGTTGGCGTTACATTCCCCGGGCATGAGTGACTGAGCCAGGGCAGTGTTGGCGTTACATTCCCCGGGCATGAGTGACTGAGTCATGGCAGTGTTGGCGTTACATACCCCGGGCATGAGTGACTGAAACAGGGCAGTGTTGGCATAGCATTCCCCGATATGAGTGACTGAGCCAGGGCAGTGTTGGCGTTACATACCCCGGGCATGAGTGACTGAGCCAGGGCAGTGTTGGCGTTACATATCCCGGGCATGAGTGACGGAGCCAGGGAAGTGTTGGCATTACATTCCCCAACATGAGTGACTGAGTCAGGGCAGTGTTGGCGTTACATTCCCCGGGCATGAGTGACTGAGTCAGGGCAGTGTTGGCTTTACATTCCCTGGGCATGAGTGATTGAGTCAGGGCAGTTTTGGCGTTACATACCCCAGGCATGAATGACTGAGCCAGGGCAGAGTTTTCGTTACATTCCCCGACATGAGTGACTTAGTCAGGGCAGTGTTGGCGTTACATTCCCTGGGCATGAGTGACTGAGTCAGGGCAGTGTTGGCGTTACTTTCCCAGGGCATGAGTGACTGAGTCAAGGCAGTGATGGTGTTACATTCCCCGGGGATGAGTGACTGAGGCAGGGTTGGCGTTACATACCCCGGGCATGAGTGACTGAGCCAGGGCAGTGTTGGCATTACATTCCCCGGGCATGAGTGACTGAGTCAAGGCAGTGTTGTCGTTACATTCCCCGGGCATGAGTGACTGAGTCAGGGCTTTATTGGCGTTACATTCCCCGGGCATGAGTGATTGAGCCAGGGCAGTGTTGGCGTTACATTCCCAGGGCATGAGTGACTGAGTCCAGGAAGTGATGGCGTTACATTTCACGGGGATGAGTGACTGAGGCAGGGCAGTGTTGGCGTTACATACCCCGGGCATGAGTGACTGAGGCAGGGCAGTGTTGGCGTTACATTCCCCGGGGATGAGTGACTGAGGCAGGGCAGTGTTGGCGTTACATACCCCGGGCATGAGTGACTGAGGCAGGGCAGTGTTGGCGTTACATTCCCCGGGCATGAGTGACTGAGTCAGGGCAGTGTTGGCGATACATACCCCGGGCATTAATGACTGAGCCAGGGCAGAGTTGGCGTTACATTCCACGACATGAGTGACTTAGTCAGGGCAGTGTTGGCGTTACATTCCCCGGGCATGAGTGACTGAGTCAGGGTCGTGTTGGCATTACATTCCCGGGGCATGAGTGACTGAGCCAGGGCAGTGTTGGCGTTACATTCCCCAGGCATAAGTGACTGAGACAGGGAAGTGTTGGCGTTACATTCCCCGGGCATGAGTGACTGAGTCCAGGCAGTGATGGCGTTACATTCCCCGGGGATGAGTGACTGAGGCAGGGCAGTGTTGGCGTTACATACCCCAGGCATGAGTGACTGAGGCAGGGCAGTGTTGGCGTTACATTCCCCGGGCATGAGTGACTGAGTCAAGGCAGTGTTGGCGTTACATTCCCCGGGGATGAGTGACTGAGTCAGGGCTGTGTTGGCGTTACATTCCCCGGGCATGAGTGACTGAGCCAGGGCAGTGTTGGCGTTACATTCCCCGGGCATGAGTGACTGAGTCATGGCAGTGTTGGCGTTACATACCCCGGGCATGAGTGACTGAGACAGGGCAGTGTTGGCATAGCATTCCCCGACATGAGTGACTGAGCCAGGGCAGTGTTGGCGTTACATACCCCGGGCATGAGTGACTGAGCCAGGGCAGTGTTGGCGTTACATATCCCGGGCATGAGTGACGGAGCCAGGGAAGTGTTGGCATTACATTCCCCAACATGAGTGACTGAGTCAGGGCAGTGTTGGCGTTACATTCCCCGGGCATGAGTGACTGAGTCAGGGCAGTGTTGGCTTTACATTCCCTGGGCATGAGTGATTGAGTCAGGGCAGTTTTGGCGTTACATACCCCAGGCATGAATGACTGAGCCAGGGCAGAGTTTTCGTTACATTCCCCGACATGAGTGACTTAGTCAGGGCAGTGTTGGCGTTACATTCCCTGGGCATGAGTGACTGAGTCAGGGCAGTGTTGGCGTTACTTTCCCAGGGCATGAGTGACTGAGTCAAGGCAGTGATGGCGTTACATTCCCCGGGGATGAGTGACTGTTGGCGTTACATACCCCGGGCATGAGTGACTGAGCCAGGGCAGTGTTGGCATTACATTCCCCGGGCATGAGTGACTGAGTCAAGGCAGTGTTGTCGTTACATTCCCCGGGCATGAGTGACTGAGTCAGGGCTTTATTGGCGTTACATTCCCCGGGCATGAGTGATTGAGCCAGGGCAGTGTTGGCGTTACATTCCCAGGGCATGAGTGACTGAGTCAAGGCAGTGATGGCGTTACATTTCACGGGGATGAGTGACTGAGGCAGGGCAGTGTTGGCGTTACATACCCCGGGCATGAGTGACTGAGGCAGGGCAGTGTTGGCGTTACATTCCCCGGGGATGAGTGACTGAGGCAGGGCAGTGTTGGCGTTACATACCCCGGGCATGAGTGACTGAGGCAGGGCAGTGTTGGCGTTACATTCCCCGGGCATGAGTGACTGAGTCAAGGCAGTGTTGGCGTTACATTCCCCGGGGATGAGTGACTGAGTCAGGGCTGTGTTGGCGTTACATTCCCCGGGCATGTGTGACTGTGCCAGGGCAGTGTTGGCGTTACATTCCCCGGGCATGAGTGACTGAGTCATGGCAGTGTTGGCGTTACATACCCCGGGCATGAGTGACTTAGTCAGGGCAGTGTTGGCGTTACATTCCCTGGGCATGAGTGACTGAGTCAGGGCAGTGTTGGCGTTACTTTCCCAGGGCATGAGTGACTGAGTCAAGGCAGTGATGGTGTTACATTCCCCGGGGATGAGTGACTGAGGCAGGGTTGGCGTTACATACCCCGGGCATGAGTGACTGAGCCAGGGCAGTGTTGGCATTACATTCCCCGGGCATGAGTGACTGAGTCAAGGCAGTGTTGTCGTTACATTCCCCGGGCATGAGTGACTGAGTCAGGGCTTTATTGGCGTTACATTCCCCGGGCATGAGTGATTGAGCCAGGGCAGTGTTGGCGTTACATTCCCAGGGCATGAGTGACTGAGTCCAGGAAGTGATGGCGTTACATTTCACGGGGATGAGTGACTGAGGCAGGGCAGTGTTGGCGTTACATACCCCGGGCATGAGTGACTGAGGCAGGGCAGTGTTGGCGTTACATTCCCCGGGGATGAGTGACTGAGGCAGGGCAGTGTTGGCGTTACATACCCCGGGCATAAGTGACTGAGGCAGGGCAGTGTTGGCGTTACATTCCCCGGGCATGAGTGACTGAGTCAAGGCAGTGTTGGCGTTACATTCCCCGGGGATGAGTGACTGAGTCAGGGCTGTGTTGGCGTTACATTCCCCGGGCATGTGTGACTGTGCCAGGGCAGTGTTGGCGTTACATTCCCCGGGCATGAGTGACTGAGTCATGGCAGTGTTGGCGTTACATACCCCGGGCATGAGTGACTGAGCCAGGGCAGTGTTGGCATAGCATTCCCCGACATGAGTGACTGAGTCAAGGCAGTGTTGGCGTTACATTCCCCGGGCATGAGTGACTGAGTCAGGGCAGTGTTGGCGTTGCATTCCCCGGGCATGAGTGACTGAGCCAGGGCAGTGTTGGCATTACATTCCCCGACATAAGTGATCAGCAGGGGACGCACAAACATATTTGGTGGGACTGTGACCCCATTAAGAAACTTTGGAGTTTGATTTTTGAATATATTTCTAAAATTTGCGGTAAAATCATTAAGCCTGGCTATTCTTCACATCATGGACAATAGGCTTAAGATGGAAGAACAAGCTTTAATTATACAGGTAGTCTCAGTAGTCAAATGACTTATTGCCAAACGCTGGAAATCAGAAATTATTCCATCACTGAATGAATCTATACGACATTGGGCATTGTTGTATACATAAGGGAGGTACCAGTGGTTGGGACCTCAACATAATGGGGCTACACTACCTTTGCCAAATAATTGGTTAACACAGGAAGTAATCCAAAAGAGGTTGGAAAAAATAAATGTTAATAAAGCCCCGGGTCCTGATGGAATACATCCCCGGGTACCGAGGGAGCTGGGTTCTGTAATAGCCAAACCATTATATTTAATTTTTCAAGATTCACTCAACACAGAGTCTCTACCAGATGACTGGAGAAAAGCAGATGTGATACCTATATTTAAAAAGAGAGCAAGAGCAAATCCTGGGAATTATAGACCAGTGAGCCTCACTTCTGTAGTGAGGAAGCTTTTAGAAGGGTTAATACGGGATAATATACAAGAATATATCTATATGAACAGGATTATAAGTAGGAGTCAACATGGATTTATGAGGGATAGGTCATGTCAAACAAATCTAATTAGTTTCTATGAGGAGGTTAGTAGGAACCTGGATCAAGGCAACTCAGTGGATGTAGTCTTTTTGGATTTTGCAAAGGCTTTTGATACAGTGCCACATGGGAGACTATTGTGCAAACTAAGAGATACAGGAATTGCAGTAAATATCTGCTCATGGATTGAGAGATGGCTAAAAGACAGGAAGAAAAGGGTTGTTGTAAATGAAACATACTCTGATTGGACTAATGTGCTAAGTGGGGTTCCTCAGGGTTCAATATTGGGTCCTCTCCTTTTTAACATATTTATTAATGACTTAGAGGTAGGATTGGAGTGTGGTGTCTCCATTTTCGCTGATGACACAAAGTTGTGCAAGGTAATTAAAAAAAAATAAAGATGTACTTTCCCTCCAAAGGGATTTACATAAAATTGAGGAATGGGCATCTAAATGGCAGATGAGATTTAATACAAATAAGTGTAAAGTTATGCATCTGGGAAGGAAAAATAGCCATGCAATTTATAATCTTAATGGGGCAAATCTAGGGGTATCCGATATGGAAAGGGATTTGGGAGTGCTTGTGGACAACCATCTAGGTAACAGTGCTCAAAGCCAAGCAGCAGCTGCAAAGGCAAATTAAATATTAACATGTATTAAGAAGGGTATAGAAGCAAGGGAAGCAGATATAATTCTGCCACTATAGAAATCTCTAGTACGCCCTCATTTGGAATATGGAGTACAATTTTGGGCACCACTTCATAAAAAGGACATTTTAGAGCTGGAAAAGGTACAGAGGAGGGCAACAAAACTAATAAGGGGAATGGAGGGGCTCAGTTATGAAGAAAGACTTCTTAATTGTATATACATAATATTGGGTGAACTCTTTTCACAATGCTGCAGAGCTATTGAATTAACAATAGATCCTAATCTCCTTTTATAGTACAGTAGACTCCCAGTTAACCGGCACCCATGGAGATTGGTAGATGCCGGATAAATGTAGTTTCTGGTTGCTTGAGAGTTGCATAATAAAGAGGCCTAGATTAGCTGCACATAGGATGCTCTGCTAAGTATATGTGTCAATGAGTGCTGTTCTAGCAGCAGCAGCTTTCACTCCTCACTTACACAGGTACATTCAGCTGGAGGGTGCAGTGCTGAACCAGGGGAATGTAACGCCAACACTGCCCTGGCTCAGTCACTAATGCCCGGGGAATGTAACGCCAACACTGCCCTGGCTCAGTCACCCATGCCTGGGGAATGTAACGCCAACACTGCCCTGGCTTAGTCACTCATGCCCGGGAAATGTAACCCTAACACTGCCCTGACTCAGTCACTCATGCCCGGGGAATGTATTGCCAACACTGCACTGGCTCAGTCACTCATGCCCGGGGAATGTAACCCTAACACTGCACTGACTCATTCACTTATGCCCGTGGAATGTAACCCTAACACTACCCTGGCTCAGTCACTCATGCCCGGGGTATGTAACCCTAACATTGCCCTGACTCACTCATGCCTGTCTACGTCCAGATAAAATCAAACTGCAGAGACGTACAGTGGATGAAACCTAGGTGCCTGTAAGCATTTTGTGGCATCATAACATGGCTCTTGGCATTTAGTGAGCCCTGTAAATCTTAATTTGTATTTAAATTACGTGATAAATTTTTTTTCTGGTTGCTTGAGGGTTCAGATTGCTGTAATCATGTCAATAAGAGTGATCTTTTAGTTCACTATTAGTGATGTCGGGAACATAAAATTTTCGGTTCGCGAGCCGCGAACGCGAATTGCCGCAAATGTTCGTGAACCGGCGAACACGGCGAACCGTCATAGACTTCAATGGGCAGGCGGATTTTAAAACCCACAGGGACTCTTTCTGGCCACAATAGTGATAGAAAAGTTGTTTTAAGGGGACTAACACCTGGACTGTGGCATGCAGGAGGGGGATCCATGTCAAAACTCCCACGGAAAAGTACATAGTTGATGCATAGTCTGGTTTTAATCCATAAAGGGCATAAATTACCTAACATTCCTAAATTGTTTGGAATAACGTGCTTTAAAACATCAGGTATGATATTGTATCGATCAGGTAGTGTAAGAGTTAGGCCCACTTCATAGTGACAGACCAAACTCCCCGTTTAACGCACCGCAAACAACCGCAAACAGTCCATTTGCACAACAGCAAACTCCCCATTTGCACAAGTTTGGATACCAAGCTAGCCATGTCCTGTTCCTTGTCCTCACTGATGTCATTGAAGGTCTCTTCCTCCACCCAGCCACGTACAACACCAAGGGTCCCCGAAAGGTGACAACAAGCCCCCTGGGACGCCTGCTGTGTTTGGTCTTCCACCTCCTCAAAGCCACCTTCCTCCTCTGACTCCTCTTCTTCAGACTACTCTCACTGCATTGCCTCTCTCTGCATTATTATAAGGTGTGTTAAGTAGTACTACTCTTATCAGTTTAACACCTGTTACGTCACCTATCAGGGGACGTGTACAAGGCCTGGATTTTTGGAACCTGAAGATGGAAAAAGATGCTTGGTTGGTCGTATCACTTCAAATTTGGGGCACTGCGCGTCCAATCTAAGGTGCCACCAGATAGGAGTGGCGTGTTTGTAAGTACTACTCTTATCAGTTTAATACCTGTTACGTCACCTATCAGGGGATGTGTATAAGGCCTGGATTTTTGGAACCGGGAGGTGGAAAAAGATGCTGGGTCGGTCCTCCTACTGTCGCAGGGCCAGGGGGGCGCCCCCTCGTTGGGCTACCTGGTTGTTCCTGCCTCAAAGATTAAGCCATGCACGTTTAAGTACACACATCTGGTACTTTGATAACTGTGGGAATTATAGAGCTAATACAGATAGGAGTGGCGTGTTAGTAAGTACTACTCTTATAATTTTAATCCCTGTTACGTCACCTATCAGGGCACGTGTATAAGGCCTGGATTTTTGGAACCGGGAGATGGAAAAAGATGCTTGGTTGGTCGTATCACTTCAAATTTGGGGCACTGCGCGTCCAATCTAAGGTGCCACCAGATAGGAGTGGAGTGTTAGTAAGTACTACTCTTATCATTTTAATTCCTGTTACGTCATCTATCAGGGGACGTGTATAAGGCCTGGATTTTTGGAACCGGGAGATGGAAAAAGATGCTTGGTTGGTCGTATCACTTCAAATTTGGGGCACTGCGCGTCCAATCTAAGGTGCCACCAGATAGGAGCGGCGTGTTTGCTTTTGTGACTCTAGATAACCTTGATCCGATCGCACGTACCCGTGACGGCGCCGATACATTCGGAATGTCTGCCCTGTCAACTTCCGATGGTACTTTCTGCGCCTACCAACAAATGCTTTAGGGGATGCCAGCAAATGGGAGATCATATCCATATATGGTGGTCTTGCCCTCTAGCCCTGATATTTTGGAAGCAATTGGCTTCTTTGGCTTCTACAATCTTGCATAAGGATATTTCTCTTTCAATTGAATCCTGCTTACTGGGGATACACATAAAAAAAACTTATCTCAATCCTAGAACAAGCTATTCCAATTAATGGCTTTAGCATCCAAAATACACATAGCTACCCGGGCCCGGATGGATTTACAAATCTCTATTACCAAACTTTTATAGACTTGTTATTACCCCACTTAACCACACTTTAAATCAAATTTTAGAAGGCTCTCCCATGCCACAAGAACTAAACCATGCAGATATGATATGTTTCCCGAAAGAACGACGAGACCCATTAGAACATAACAATTACCGCACCATATCACTCCTAAATGGGGATATAAACATTTTGGCCAAATTAATGGCAAATAGGATTTCGCAATTTCTCCCCTCCATAATCCATAAAGACCAAACAGGGTTTATCCCCCATAGACAAACGGGGGACAATATCAGACGGACACTAAATTTAATCTCATGGTCATCCCAACATCAAATACCCACATGCTTTTGGCGTTAGATATAGAAAAGGCCTTTGATACTTTGGAGTGGCCTTATTTAAAAGTATTACAGAAATGTGGGTTTGCAGGCAAATTTATGAATTGGATAGATACATACTACAAATCCCCGTCAGCCAGATTTAAACTCCTGGGAGATCGCTTACAACACATAAAGATTCAAAGGGGAACCAGACAGGGGTGTCCCCTCTCGCCTCTGTTGTTTGCTCTAGCCATTGAGCCCCTAGCACAATATATTAGGGCGAATCAAAGTATACAGGGAATACAAATTGGACTTCACCTTTTCAAATGATTAATTTAGTCTACCTTTATATGTAGTGGTGGCAGTATGATTCTCCCGGCCTAGCTTTATATGTAGTGGTGGCAGTATGATTCATCAGGCATAGCTTTATATGTATTTGTGGCAGTATGATTCACCAGGCCTAGCTTTATAGGTAGTGGTGGCAGTAAGATTCATCAGGCCTAGCTTTATATGTAGTGGTGGCAGTATGATTCATCAGGCCTAGCATTATATGTAGTGGTGGCAGTATGATTCATCTGGCCTAGCTGTATATGTAGTGGTGGCAGTATGATTCATCAGGCCTAGCGTTATATTTAGTGGTGGCAGTATGATTCATCTGGCCTAGCTGTATATGTAGTGGTGGCAGTATGATTCATCAGGCATAGCGTTATATTTAGTGGTGGCAGTATGATTCATCATGCATAGCTGTATATGTAGTGGTGGCAGTATATGATTCATCTAGCCTAGCTTTATATGATTGCATTGGTTGCACTAGGCACAGTATCAGTTGTGAGCAAGAGACACACACTGACTAGCGGTCAGGCAAATGAACTTAGATTTAACAAAACAACATTTTTTCCCAATTATAGTCGGATTCAATACTTAAAGGGAATCAACTTAAAACAAACTGAATTAAATGCTGATAACTGAAAAGTTAAAAAAAAAGTATTTTTAGGCTACAGGTACAACCAAATCCAGATAACATACTAGCCCCGGATATGGTATAAGCTCCAAGTTTATGGAATGAAAAGGGGAAAACTGAGAAATAATAGAGATAAGTTAACTCAGTGATGTATTAACATGTATGGATATATATGTAACATGGAAATGGTTGTTTGAATATGATATATTACCTGACCTAATAAAACATTTTTTGAAAGAAAAAATACACATAGCTAGTAGTTGGAAAATCCCAAATTAAAACTTTCAGGAATTAATAAAAAAAATCAACTATTTACTGCTCAATGAGAGATTAAACCATGTAGTCTTGGATAGAATCACCCAGTTCCAGACAATTTGGGATCCCTGGATAAAATCCCCATTTAGTGCCCCCCTAAAATAATAAAACATTTGTTACTGGTTGAAGCGACACTGGGGGAAGGACCGGAGTGGGGGAGCCCTGGAGGAGACCCTTCAGAAGCAACCGGCGGCAAAATCATCCGAGGAAAGGAGAGGTCGCTTACTGAAGCCTGCCCTAGGGTAACCCAAGGGCGATTGAGCAGGTTAGATATTGTAAATAATAAGTTAATACTGCTGGAGTGATGATAGATAATAGGTCTTTGGTGTTACCTGCTGATATACTCTTTACTATTGTCTGTTTTACCATGTTTTAGGTTTCTCTTCAAAAAATTGCAATCACAGTAAAAAATAAGAAAATGTTTTAACCAAAAAATTAAAAATAAGAAATCCTATAGAGCTAACTTTAACAAAATGTCTTCATTGTAAATATGTATTTTTGCACAACTGTTGTGTTATGTAAGACTGTTCAATATGCTTTCTTTTCCATTACATGCCGTACGCCTTCTGACATAAAAATGTAAATTTAAAAATTAGGTATTGTTGCAGCCGCTGCTGTTGCAGCGACCAGAAAAATTGACGTTTGTTTCCCAGGCAGAAACTGCCCTAAAACATTGCGTCTTGAACCCTAGTTGGTGGCGGATAAGTCACGCAAGTCATCCGGCATTCAAAGTTAATATACAGCAGCGTGTGGACCATTTTTAGCTCAAGGAAGCTCATCTCATCAGCCCTTTTTCAGTCTAATGTATCGCCCAGTGTCAGTCCCTTCGGGATCCATCCCTCATTCATCTTGATAAAGGTGAGGTAATCTAGACTTTTTTGACCTAGGCGACTTCTCTTTTCAGTGACAATACCTCCTGCTGCACTGAAGGTCCTTTCTGACAGGACACTGGAAGCGGGGCAGGCCAGAAGTTCTATGGCAAATTGAGATAGCTCAGGCCACAGGTCTAGCCAGCATACCCAGTAGTCAAGGGGTTCATCGCTCCTCAGTGTGTCGATATCTGCAGTTAAGGCGAGGTAGTCTGCCACCTGTCGGTCGAGTCGTTCTCTGAGGCCGGATCCCGAAGGGCTGTGGCGATGCGTAGGACTGAAAAAGGTCTGCATGTCCTCCATCAACAACACGTCTTTTAAATGTCCTGTCCTTGCCGGCGTGGTCATGGGGGGAGGAGGATTACTTTCACCTCTTCTCCTGTTAGATTTCCGTTGTGCTGTGACATCACCCTTATATGCTGTGTAAAGCATACTTTTTAATTTGATTTGGAACTGCTGCATCCTTTCTGCCTTGCGGTAATTTGGTAACATTTCAGGCACATTCTGCTTATACCGGGGGTCTAGTAGCGTGGACACCCAGTACAGGTCGTTCTCCTTCAGCCTTTTTATACGAGGGTCCCGCGACAGGCACGACAGCATGAAAGACCCCATTTGCACAAGGTTGGATGCCGAGCTACCCATGTCCCTATCCTCGTCCTCAGTGATCTCACTGAAGGTATGTTCTTCCCCCCAGCCACGTACAACACCACGGGTACCAGATAGGTGACAACGAGCACCCTGGGATGGCTGTTGTGATTGGTCTTCCTCCTCCCCCTCAAAGCCACATTCCTCCTCCAACACTGCCCTGACTCAGTCACTCATGCCTGGGGTATGTAACGCCAACACTGCACTGGCTCAGTCACTCATGCCGGGGTAATGTAACCCTAACACTGCCCTGACTCAGTCACTCATGCCCGGGGAATGTAACGCCAACACTGCCCTGACTCAGTCACTCATGCCCGGGGAATGTAACGCCAACACTGCCCTCACTCAGTGACTCAAGCCCGGGTAATGTAATGCCAACACTGCCCTGGCTCAGTCACTCATGTCGGGGAATGTAATGCCAACACTGCCCTGGCTCAGTCACTCATGCCCGGGGAATGTAACGCCAACATTACCCTGACTCAGTCACTCATGCCCGGGGAATGTAACGCCAACACTGCCCTGGCTCAGTCACTCATGCCGGGGAATGTAACGCCAACACTGCCCTGACTCAGTCACTCATGTCGGGGAATGTAATGCCAACACTGCCCTGACTCAGTCACTTATGCCCGGGGAATGTAACCCTAACACTGCCCTGGCTCAGTCACTCATGCCCGGGGTATGTAACGCCAACACAGCCCTGACTCAGTCACTCATGCCCGGGGTATGTAACGCCAACACTGCCCTGGCTTAGTTACTCATGCCCGGGGTATGTAACCCTAACACTGCCCTGACTCAGTCACTCATGCCCGGGGAATGTAATGACAACTCTGCCCTGGCTCAGTCACTCATGCCCGGGGTATGTAACGCCAACACTGCCCTGCCTCAGTCACTCATGCCCGGGAAAAGTAACGCCAACACTGCCCTGCACAAGGTTGGATGCCGAGCTACCCATGTCCCGATCCTCGTCCTCAGTGATCTCACTGAAGGTATGTTCTTTCCCCCAGTCACGTACAACACCACGGGTACCAGATAGGTGACAACGAGCACCCTGGGATGGCTGTTGTGATTGGTCTTCCTCCTCCCCCTCAAATCCACATTCCTCCTCCAACAATGCCCTGACTCAGTCACTCATGCCCGGGGAATGCAACGCCAACACTGCCCTGACTCAGTCATTCATGCCGGGGGAATGTAACCCTAACACTGCCCTGACTCAGTCACTCATGCCCGGGGAATGTAACGCCAACACTGCCCTGGCTCAGTCACTCATGTCGGGGAATGTAATGCTAACTCTGCCCTGGCTCAGTCACTCATGCCCGGGGAATGTAACGCCAACATTACCCTGACTCAGTCACTCATGTCGGGAAATGTAATGCCAACACTGCCCTGACTCAGTCACTTATGCCCGGGGAATGTAACCCTAACACTGCCCTGGCTCAGTCACTCATGCCCGGGGTATGTAACGCCAACACAGCCCTGACTCAGTCACTCATGCCCGGGGTATGTAACGCCAACACTGCCCTGGCTTAGTCACTCATGCCCGGGGTATGTAACCCTAACACTGCCCTGACTCAGTCACTCATGCCCGGGGAATGTAATGACAACTCTGCCCTGGCTCAGTCACTCATGCCCGGGGTATGTAACGCCAACACTGCCCTGCCTCAGTCACTCATGCCCGGGAAAAGTAACGCCAACACTGCCCTGCACAAGGTTGGATGCCGAGCTACCCATGTCCCGATCCTCGTCCTCAGTGATCTCACTGAAGGTATGTTCTTTCCCCCAGTCACGTACAACACCACGGGTACCAGATAGGTGACAACGAGCACCCTGGGATGGCTGTTGTGATTGGTCTTCCTCCTCCCCCTCAAATCCACATTCCTCCTCCAACAATGCCCTGACTCAGTCACTCATGCCCGGGGAATGCAACGCCAACACTGCCCTGACTCAGTCATTCATGCCGGGGGAATGTAACCCTAACACTGCCCTGACTCAGTCACTCATGCCCGGGGAATGTAACGCCAACACTGCCCTGGCTCAGTCACTCATGTCGGGGAATGTAATGCTAACTCTGCCCTGGCTCAGTCACTCATGCCCGGGGAATGTAACGCCAACATTACCCTGACTCAGTCACTAATGCCTGGGGAATGTAACGCCAACACTGCCCTGGCTCAGTCACTCATGCCGGGGAATGTAACGCCAACACTGCCCTGACTCAGTCACTCATGTCGGGAAATGTAATGCCAACACTGCCCTGACTCAGTCACTTATGCCCGGGGAATGTAACCCTAACACTGCCCTGGCTCAGTCACTCATGCCCGGGGTATGTAACGCCAACACTGCCCTGACTCAGTCACTTATCCCCGGGGTATGTAACACCAACACTGCCCTGCGACATCAGTAAAAGATGGAGGTTACATGTCAATCAATTAGCATTTAGGAGCCCGATATGCGATCAGACTCGAAATCCTGCAATATACACAATAATAAAATGAATGAAGGAAATGTTCTAGTCCATGTGGGTGGCCTGATATGTATTAACTCATTGATTCCTAAAATTGATATACAACCGAAATTACATATAAAAAAATATTTTTGGATTGCAGATTTACGAGCTTGAGGCTGTTGAGCAATTAATTCTAATGTATTTCATCACTTTTTTATTTGCATTTACAGTGCTACGAACAGGGGTTAAACCCCCATGTGTGTCCTATCTGGTACCCGTTGTATTTCCTTCTACATTTGACATTTACAGGTGTGAAAATATTTACGGGCTTGAGGAACTGTAGCAATTGAATAGCGATTTTGCAATTGTAACTGTTGCAAGCTTGAAAGATCAAAGGCTTAGATGGGTTGTAAGTTACTATTTTTACAACCGCAGGGATTTTCAGCCTGTAACCCGTAGATTGTTTGCAGCTTGCAAAAAGACGCCAATTGAACAGCAAATTAGTTTACGGGCTCCTGTAAACAACGACAGCTCAATTGAATCAAGGCCATAGTATACCATAAAAGTGCACTATTTTTACTAAATAGTAATTCCTTCAGATATTCTAAATATCTTCAGTCATTTAACTACAGATTCTGTTCTTTGTTCCCACCAAGTACTCAGTCTGTATCTCCACCAGCCTGGTGGCATCACATACTAATTCCATATGAAAGAACATTCATTTCTAATTCCCTACAGGTGGATATTTAATTTAAGTTTTCCCATGAACCTTTTTCCACCCATTAAGAAATAGATCTCCATTGACCCTATATACATTTCATTTTGCAATGTATGATTCCTTTCTTTGTTATGTGCTTATAACGTTTTCCCAATTAATTGTTTCCACCCAGGGAGAAATAGATCTCCATTGACCCTTTTCCTTTTGTCCTGTGTGATTCTTTGATTTGTTATGTGCACACATTGAAATGTTGTTTACACAGCATGGAAGGGTGAATGACTCTGATGCTTTGAGAGAGCAAGCTAATGTCGGACGTCGACATCTGACATCAGCACCAGATTTGCCCTATCGAGTTTCTCCGCCCACCAGCGCTATCCCAAAGGGAGCACCGGCAAAAGGAAAAGGGTCAATGGAGATCTGTTTCTCCTAGTGTGGAAAAAGATAATGGGGAAAACTAAGATTACATATCCCCCTAGGGTTCTGTATGCACTCCATGTTTAGTTGTGTGCGCTCATCTCAGGGTATGTATGGGCGCGCACAGCTTAGAGGGAACAGTAAATGAGGGGGATGTATGATTAAATCAAGAAATATCCCAGTCAATTCTTATTCAATTAAAAAATAACTTTATTGACATTTATGAGTCTTTCAGTACCTAAAAGCATTTTTTATTTTTATTTTCAAGCCCTTTAAACTCATTGCTTTGTTTGATGCAACAAATGTACATAGAAAAAAGGAAAATTAATGGAAGGGGCTATTAAGGTTAAAAAAAATATAAAGATTATATAAAAAATATATATAGCTTAGTTTACAGGTCCACAAATTTATAAGGAGTGCTCAGCATGATGGTGTAGAGCAAAGTCTATACGTTCTGGATCCCTTAAATCGAAAGGTTATTGGTAACCAAGCAAAAAGCAGCAATGCACAGTCCAGCATCATATCATGTAAAGTAATAATACAAGCTGATACATTAGTACAACTTACTGCTCTATTAATGTGATTTACAACTCAGATATCCATAGATCTTTATGAGCTTGCTAATGTTTTTAACTACTTACATTTATATGATTTAAGTAGAATTGGCATGATGTGTCATGTTGATGTGTAATGGCGGACTCATATTAAACCCTTACCCACATTCCATACATACAACTGGTCTTTATCTTGTGTGAGTTTCTTGTGTCATTTCAAATCTTACTGAAACATTTTCTCGTGTGAGTTTCAGATCATGGAAATGGTGTTTATCCTGTGTGAGTTCTCATGTGTCGCTTGAGATATGAGGCCTGAATGAAACATTTCCCACATTCAGAACATGAAAAAGGCTTTTCTCCTGTATGAGTCATATTATGTTTATTAAGATCTGAGACCTGACTGAAACATTTGCCACATTCGGAACATGGAAAAGGCTTTTCTCCTATATGAGTCCTCTTATGGCTATTAAGAGCTGAGAGATGACTGAAACATTTGCCACATTCGGAACATGGAAAAGGCTTTTCTCATGTATGAGTCATCTTATGTTTATTAAGAGCTGAGAGATGACTGAAACATTTGCCACATTCGGAACATGGAAAAGGCTTTTCTCCTGTATGAGTCCTCTTATGTCTATTAAGATCTGAGAGATAACTGAAACATTTGCCACATTCGGAACATGGAAAAGGCTTTTCTCCTGTATTACTCCTCTTATGTCTATTAAGATCTGAGAGATAACTGAAACATTTCCCACATTCAGAACATGGAAAGGGTTTTTCTCCTGTATGAGTCCTCTTATGTTTATTAAGAGCTGAGAGATGACTGAAACATTTCCCACATTCAGAACATGGAAAAGGTTTTTCTCCTGTATGAGTCATCTTATGTCTATTAAGATCTGAGAGATAACTGAAACATTTGCCACATTTGGAACATGGAAAAGGCTTTTCTCCTGTATGCGTCCTCTTATGTCTATTAAGATCTGAGACCTGACTGAAACATTTGCCACAATCGGAACATGGAAAAGGCTTTTCTCCTGTATGAGTCCTCTTATGGCTATTAAGAGCTGAGAGATGACTGAAACATTTGCCACATTCGGAACATGGAAAAGGCTTTTCTCATGTATGATTCGTCTTATGTTTATTAAGATCTGAGAGCTGACTGAAACATTTGCCACATTCAGGACATGGAAAAGGCTTTTCTCCTGTATGAGTCATCTTATGTGAATTAAGGTGTGAGACCCGACTGAAACATTTCCCACATTCAGAACATGGAAAAGGCTTTTCTCCTGTATGAGTCCTCTTATGGCTATTAAGAGCTGAGAGATGACTGAAACATTTCCCACATTCGGAACATGGAAAAGGCTTTTCTCCTGTATGAGTCATCTTATGTGTATTAAGGTGTGAGACCTGACTGAAACATTTCCCACATTCAGAACATGGAAAAGGCTTTTCTCCTGTATGAGTCCTCTTATGTTTATTAAGATTTGAGGCCCAAGTGAAACATTTCCCACATTCAGAACATGGAAAATGTTTTTCTCCTGTATGAGTCATCTTATGTTTATTAAGATTTGAGGCGTGACTGAAACATTTCCCACATTCAGAACATGGAAAAGGTTTTTCTCCTGTATGAGTCATCTTATGTGTATTAAGAGCTGAGGCCCAACTGAAAAATTTCCCACATTCAGAACATGGAAAATGTTTTTCTCCTGTATGAGTCATCTTATGTTTATTAAGATTTGAGGCGTGACTGAAATATTTCCCACATTCAGAACATGAAAAAGGTTTTTCTCCTGTATGCGTCATCTTATGTTTATTAAGGTGTGAGACCCGACTGAAACATTTCCCGCATTCAGAACATGGAAATGTTTTTTCTACTGTGTTACAAATGTGGTCTTCTCCAATGTTACTCCAGATCTCGGATCCATCTGTTGAAAAAAAAAAAAAAGCACCAGGAGTAAATTCTGACAGCTTTAAAATTCTTCTATATGGAAATAATTAGTATATACCTATTATAGTAATTATAATCAATTAAACTGCACTGAGACAAATTTGCAGTTAATAAAAGGTTACAAATTATTTAGCTTAGTTTATTCATTTAGTGGAAGTTATTTAACTCCTTATGAACACACAGCATATTTTGTAATCATATGAAAATGAAGCAAACTATGTCTGACTGTATATAGAGTGCAGTGTGATCCGGTGCATACCAATTATCATCAATTATGGTCTTTTGCTTAACTAAATCTGATAGTCTGCAAAGTGTTATTTAAAAGAAAAAACAAATACGGTATAAACACAAACTTTACATATTGCAACTTCTACGTGCAATTATTGCCTGCTGCAGGCTGTCATTTTTTATGCCTGTTACTGGGTGGGTGTTTCTGTAAACTAACAATCTGCCCATTAGCTCTGCGGAGAGCACCGACTGTAGTTACTGACACTTTACCACTGTGCAGATAGAAGACTTTGCATACACAGGAAGTTTGTATCAGGAATTGTGCTAATGAAAATAAAATGGCAGATTGGGATCATTACACCAGCAAATAAGAAATGTTCCCCAGTGTTTATGAGTTATGAGGATTATATGAAAGAGATTTTGAATCAATTAAGTGATAACGATATCTACATAAAGTTGAATATTGACATCACAGTGGAGTAGTAAGCATGCCGATACAAATACTCTTTTATATGCTTAATCTTTTCATCCATTATCATTGAAAAAGGATGAACTTACCCAGATGCTGAGAGTGTGGAGATTAAATAGTAATAGCAATAAAATAGTAGATGCTGTTAATAAAATGGGCTCTACGTTTTCTGAGGTCATATTAGTAAAGAAATTGTACTAAGTGTTCAGAGGGCACTTGGAATGCCCCACCGACCATCCCCAATAGGGATCCACATGGTATCTAAAATTAGTCCTCTACCATAGGGGTCCCTATGGACTTCCATAGTACCCTAATCCTCTACGATGGGGGTACCTGTAAAAATCTGTAATATCTTAACCTATCTAAAAATTTATGCAAATAATAAAAACTTCATTTGCTAAAAATAAATAATTACAATAAAAATAAAATAATTTTGAAAATAATAATACAATTTAAAATAAAAACATTACATTGAAATGAACATTTAGGTCCGTATGGAGTAAGGTAAGTGGGTGAGTGTACATGTAGGGTCTATAGGGAGTAAGGTAAGTGGGTGAGTGTACGTGTAGGGTCCATGGGGATTGAGGAAAGTGGGTGAATGTACGTGTAGGGACCATAGGGAGTGAGGTAAGTGGGTGAATGTACGTGTAGGGTCCATAGGGAGTAAGGTCAGTGGGTGAGTGTACATGTAGGGTCCATAGGGAGTAAGGTAAGTGGGTGAGTGTACGTTTAGGTTCCATAGGGAGTGAGGTAAGTGGGTGAATGTACGTGCAGGGACCATAGGGAGTGAGGTAAGTGGGTGAATGTACGTGTAGGGACCATAGGGAGTGAGGTAAGTGGGTGAATGTACGTGTAGGGTCCACAGAGCTCACAGTTTACTAACAAATAATCACATATAATAAATTTCAAACTGCGAGTCAACTTCACACTTTGCTGAAACACGTACATCAAAAAACACCAAAAACACAGAAAAATAAAAACAAAATATAAAAAACAAGCATCACACACAGCACGGGGAGACAGCCAGGACGTTTGGGAGTGAGGTTGCACGCAAATTTAGGTCGCATTTAAGAAGTTTCGGCTCTTGAAAATCGACTAAGAGAGAAAAAAAATGACGGTTGAAAAAAATAAAAACGAGGCTAAAAGACACAGAGCTGCGAAAATCACCGCCAGGAACGTACGAGTTAGCCAGGAACGTAGCAGATACAAAATATACCATTACAAGGGACGGACGGAAAATGCTCGCGAGCCAAGTAACACATTTTACAACACTTACTTACAACTCATAACATTAGGATTCTAAAATGCCGCCTTACCCGCCTAAACAAAACGGTTTGGCCTTGCGCATGCAGCCTATTTACACTGCACACTTGCCACATTGCTGACACTTTCTCCTCAGATGATCAACACTCCAACTGTACATTTTCAGATGCAGGAAAACCCAAATAGATTGTTAGCTCTTCAGGATATTGATTGCTGCATATTAGATATCAATAGGTAAAGTATATTCATTTATTAATTCATATTACTTTATTAATTCACTGTACACTGTACTTATATATCTGTCTTCGCGATAAGCGCCAAAAGGGGATTGTTGCTATGCCGGACAATTAAAGTACACGAGGAGATAGGCTCACAATGAGCGCTGAAGGCGCTCAGTGCGGCGCTCACAATGAGCGCCGAAGGTCCACAGAGGAGCAAAAGCCTTATATTGTGTGGCAAACAGCATTTCTATGGCTTAACATTTTATTGACCCGTCATTTTTGATGGGCAAGTCGCTAGTAATAAATAATTCCTTACACTTGGGGCTTATTGTGATATTTATACAGATTTGTATTACATATTACTTATAATATATTACCATAATATTCCTGTATCACTAATTAAGAGAATGAACACAAATACATTATTATTATTATAATAAATGTTTGAATCTTTATGATTCCTTAACTACCGTATTTTTCGCCGTATAAGACGCACTTTTTCTTCCCCAAAACTGGGGGAGGAAAGTTGGTGCGTCTTATACGGCGAATATACCATTTCAAACTGCCTCTGTCCTCTTGCTCTCACCCCAGCGCTTCCTACCAGCATCGCTCGCGTCGCCGGTGCGTCCTAGTGAAGTCACACACGCAACGCTGCAGTACACGAGGAGTGCTGGTAGGAAGCGCTGGGGTGAGATCAAGATGGCAGAGATCAGAAGAAAGGTGAGGATCAGGGGGGTCAGGGAGGATCAGGACGGTCAGGGAGGATCAGGAGGGTCAGGGAGGATCAGGAGGGACAGGGAGGATCAGGAGGGACAGGGAGGATCAGGAGGGTCAGGGAGGGTCAAGGGCTCCCAAATGCTGCAGTATATGGATATGTATGTGTATGTGTGTATGTGTATGTATGTATGTGTGTGTATGTGTGTGTATGTGTGCATGTATGTGTGTGTATATATGTATGTATGTGTGTGTATATATGTATGTATGTGTATGTATATTTATGTGTGTATGTATATGTATGTATGTGTATCTATATCTATATATATATATATATATATATATATATATATATATATATATTTGTGTGTAATGTAGGTGTGTATCTGTGTGTAAAGTGTATTTGTGTTTGATTCAGATTTTTTTCTTTCTTGTTTTCTTCCTCTAAAAACTAGGTGCGTCTTATCTGCCGGTGCGTCTTATAGGGCGAAAAATACGGTATATACTGAACTAGGAACTTGCCCTTTGGGATGTATCATTCTGGACAATGACAACTATATATGTGAATGTGAATTATCCCGTACATTTGCTGCGTGCATGTGTTAGACATTAAGTTATAGACTGATATTAGTAATGATTGGCCAGTACTAAATTCTAGACCCTCCCCCCACCCTTATCAAGCTCTCTGAGCTATCCATTACGATACTAAGTTGCACAAAGAATGCTGCATATCTCGAGAAATATGTACTATAGAGATAAATAGCTATTGCAATGTATAGACCATTTTGAATTCTCTTTAAGATAAAATATACATATTGTTAGGGTGACAGTGTGACGTTACAGAATGTATTATTAATTGTCTCATTTTGTATTAATTCCTCACCTTCCCTGATATCCCCAGGACTCTCCTCCTCCTTCACCTGCTGCTGATTTCTTATATTCAGATCTTCTTGTTCAACCTTGGAGACAACTGGAGGCTTCACATCTACCATTGTAATTATTTACTATTAATCTAGTGTTTGTGTCTTAAAATCTATTTAATTCGCCTTTATCATGAGCTGCGATGTTTGTAAAACTTCTTGGGTGAGAGATGAAGGAGAAATCCACCTCAATAAGGACTGAAGTAAGTGATAATTGTCCATAAGATATTACTCACCTTCACTGATATTTAAGGGAATTTCCTCCTCTTTAATCTCCCGGGGACTTCTCATATTTGTCTCTTCTTTTTGGTCAGACTCTGAGAGATCTGATGGTGTCACTTTGTCACTGTCTGTACAAATAAACATGAGACGGTCACACGCTGGGATTTGTTACATGTCTTTATGGTCTGTACAAATAAACATGAGACGGTCACACGCTGGGATTTGTTATATGTCTTTATGGTCTGTACAAATAAACATGAGACGGTCATACGCTGGGATTTGTTATATGTCCTTATGATCTGTACAAATAAACATGAGACGGTCACACGCTGGGATTTGTTACACGACCCCGAACGACTTGCGCATCAGACCTACAACCCGCGGAACTTAACATCAACAGAAAAATCTAATACACAATTCACACTGCGAGACCCGTAGCACTCTGAAAAAAATCGCCTCAAAAATTTTAGGGAATATTTTCCCACTTAGGGAAAAAAATACCAGCCGCAAAAATTACGAACTTAACAGCAGAACCAAGCACAGCGAAAATCACGAAACACACACAAAATATAAAAAAAAAAACAAGTGGGTACAGCCAGGACGTCTGGGAATGAGGTTACACACGAATTTAAAGCCAATTTAGAGACTTTGGCTACTCGAAACTCGCCTAAGCAAGAGAAAAAATGGCCGCCGAAAAAAAAGAATGGGGGGGCTACACGACCCCTAAGCACGCAAAACACTGCCAGGCACATACAACTTTTACACAGACCCGTACAAGGTAATTAATACACTATTTGGAAGGACGCTAAATGCTCCACACCCGCGTACCACATTCGCCGCCATTTTACAACACTAACTTACAGAATGCGGAAGTACACAGCTACACAAACGGTTTCCCCTCGTGCACGCAGCCTATTTACACTACACACTGCACACATTGCTGACACTTACACCTCAGCTCAACAACACTGCAAATCTACATTGTATGCTGCAGGAACATCAAAACAGATTGTCAGCTCTTCAGCACATTCCTTGCTGCATATATTAATTACAAATAGGTCAAGTATATTACTTTATAACTTTATTAATTAGTTAATTATCATTACAAAATACGCACAGAAAAAAAAACAGACGACAAGATCACAATAAACGCTAAAGGCGCTCAGTGCGCGCCTCACAACGGTGTTTAGAGGAGCACAACTACACCAGGGGAGAGGCTCGCAATGCTCGCCAAAACGCCATCAGCACAAACCTTGCAATGAGCGCCAAAGGAGCTCCGATAACCAAAAATACACCAAAAAGCGCCGAAGGTACTCACCAAACCAAAATACTTACTTTGTGTACAAAACCGCATTACCTGCCTTACAATTATATTGCCGTCATTTTTTAGACGGGCAAGTCGCTAGTACTATATATATATAATACAGAGTGATGGGAGTGGGGCTGTCTGTCTATCTATCTATCCCTCTATCTGTCTGTCTGTCTATCTAGCTATCCCTCTATCTGTCTGTCTGTCTATCTATCCCTCTGTCTGTCTATCTATCCCTCTGTCTGTCTATCTATCCCTCTGTCTATCTATCTATCCCTCTGTCTATCTATCTATCCCTCTGTCTATCTATCCGTCTGTCTGTCTATCTATCCGTCTGTCTGTCTATCTATCCGTCTGTCTGTCTATCTATCCCTCTATCTATCTGACTATCTATCTATCTATCCCTCTGTCTATCTATCTATCCCTCTGTCTATCTATCTATCCCTCTGTCTATCTATCCGTCTGTCTATCTATCCGTCTGTCTGTCTATCTATCCGTCTGTCTGTCTATCTATCCGTCTGTCTGTCTATCTATCCCTCTATCTATCTGACTATCTATCTATCCCTCTATCTATCCCTCTATCTATCTATCTATCTATCTATCTATCTATCTATCTATCTATCTATCTATCTATCTATCTATCTGTGACTGTTATCAGGTGTGAGTGGGATAAAGACAGGAACAGATACCGGATATAATGATATTATACTATATATATATAATACAGAGTGATGGGAGAGGGGCTGTCTATCTGTCTATCTATCTATCTATCTATCTATCTATATATCCTTCTGTCTAGTCTTTACGATAGATAGATAGATAGATAGACAGACAGATAGAGGGATAGATAGATAGACAGCCCCTCTCCCATCACTCTGTATTATATATATAGTATAATATCATTATATCCGGTATCACTTCCGGTCTTTATCCCACTCGCACCTGATAACCAGTCACAGACACAAATAACTTCCTGTATTATCTCCTGATCAGTAATTGGAACATTAATAACTTTATTTACCTGCTCAGAGCCCGGACACACACCCGGATCCGCACTAGGCCGCAAGCGCTAATAAAACCGGAAGTGGGTGTACCGGATGTTAAAGCATCAAACTACAAGTCCCAGAATCCCCTGCAGTGCAAGCAGCAGCCAATCGGCACAGTAGGGGGTGCTCTCTATGTTTCCCTTGGCTGATGAAAATGTTATTAAAAAAAATAGTCTCCATAGTAACAAGTCACGTGTTCCTTATTTCATTGGTCAGGACATGTAGGATGTTATCTGTTACCTGTAATGAGACTCTACACATCTCCCGGGAGCTGAATAAAACAAACCTGGGAAGTGAGAGAGTATACTGGGAGGAGTCTAGGACCTATCCTGTTATGTGCACGCACAGGAAGCTCGGCATGGACGTCCCAATGTATCTGTCTGTAAGTGGCCGGTAAGTGAGTAGGGGTTTTCGGGTTAGGGTGTAGGGGGTTAGTGTTAGGAAGGTCCAGATCTATCCCTCTTTGCCTGCTCATTTCTTCTGCAGCACTGACAGCTGCAGTTACAGGTGCCATCCACCAGAGGGTGCTGTGAGTTTTCCAGGGAAGGCAAATAACTATTTTCCCCTCCGACGTGGCGCTGAATCGGCCCCCCAGGGCCTCGGGCGCGCCTCTCATAGCTCAAGGCCTCGTCTGTTGGCGTGCCTTTATATGCTAAAATCGGCAGCGCCATCTGTCGTCCGGAAGCTGAACTGCAGCTGTCAGATTTTGCGATGGTGAAGAGGGAAAGGACCAAAGGTTCTTTTATGGGGTTTGGGTTAGGCTAAGAGGGTTAGGAGGTTAGGGCCGACAAGGGGTGTAGGGGGTTAAGTCCGGTAACTGGTGTAGGGGGTTCGGGATAGGCTAAGAGGGTTAGGAGGTTAGGGCCGGCAAGGGGTTTAGGGGGTTAGGGTTAGGGCTGGCAAGTGGTGTAGGGGGTTAGGGTTAGGCTAAGCGGGTTAGAAGGTTAGGGCCGGCAAGGGGTGTAGGGGGTTAGGGTTAGGCTATGCGGATTAGGAGGTTAGGCCGGCAAGGCGTGTAGGGGGCTAGGGTTAGGGCCGGCAAGGGGTGTAGGGGATTAAGGTTAGGGCCGATTACTGGTGTAGGGAGTTTGGGTCAGGCAGAGAGGGTTAGGCGGTTAGGGTCGGCAAGGAGTGTAGGTGGTTAGAAGGTTAGGGGCTTAGGGAGTACATTGAGCCGTGCGTGTACATAACAGGATAGATCCGAAATCAATCTATCTATCTATTTATCTATCAAAGATCTATCTACTGTATATATTATATATTATATTTCTATATATCTATCTATTATATCTATCTGTCTCTCTCTCTCTCGCTATCTATTTATCTATCAAAGATCTATCTTTTATATCTATCTATCTGTCTATCTATCCCTCTATCTATCTATCTATCTATCCCTCTATCTATCTATCTATCTATCTATCTATCTATCCCTCTATCTATCCCTCTATCTATCCCTCTATCTATCTCTCTATCTATCTCTCTATCTATCTATCCCTCTGTCTGTCTGTATCTATCTATCTATGTATCTATCTATGTATCTATCTATGTATCTATCTATCTATCTATCTATCTATGTATCCCTCTGTCTGTCTGTCTATCTATCTATCTCTCTGTCTGTATCTATCTATCTGTCTATCTATCTATGTATCTATCTATCTATGTATCCCTCTATCTGTCTGTCTATCTATCTATCCCTCTATCTATCCCTCTATCTATCTATCTATCCCTCTATCTATCTATCTATCTCTCTATCTATCTATCCCTCTGTCTGTCTGTATCTATCTATCTATGTATCTATCTATGTATCTATCTATCTATCTATGTATCCCTCTGTCTGTCTATCTATCTATCTATCTATCTATCCCTCTGTCTGTCTGTATCTATCTATCTGTCTATCTATCTATGTATCTATCTATCTATGTATCCCTCTATCTGTCTGTCTGTCTATCTATCCCTCTATCTATCTATCCCTCTATCTGTCTGTCTGTCTATCTATCTCTCTATCTATCTATCGGTCTGTCTATCCATCTATCTATCTATCTATCTATCTATCTATCTATCTATCTGTCTGTCTGTCTACTAATCAGTCTGTCTACTAATCAGTCTGTCTGTCTGTCTATCTATCTATCTATCTATCCCTCTATCTCCCTATCTATCTATCTATCTATCTATCTAGTGTAGGGGATTAGGGTTAGGACCGGTCACTGGTGTAGGGGGTTAGGGTTAGGCAAAGAGGGTTAGGAGGTTAGGGTCGGCAAGGGGTGTAGGGGGTTTGGGTTAGGCAAAGAGGGTTAGGAGGTGAGGGTCGGCAAGGGGTGTAGGGGGTTAGGGTTAGGCAAAGAGGGTTAGGAGGTTAGGTCGGCAAGGGGTGTAGGGGGTTTGGGTTAGGGCCTGCAAGGGGTGTAGGGGGTTAGGGTTAGGCAAAGAGGGTTAGGAGGTTAGGGCCTGCAAGGGGTGTAGGGGGTTAGGGTTAGGCAAAGAGGGTTAGGAGGTTAGGGTCGGCAAGGGGTGTAGGGGGTTTGGGTTAGGGCCTGCAAGGGGTGTAAGGGGTTAGGGTTAGGCAAAGAGGGTTAGGAGGTGAGGGTCGGCAAGGGGTGTAGGGGGTTAGGGTTAGGGCCAGCAAGGGGTGTAGGGGATTAGGGATTAGGGATAGAGCAGGCAAAAGGTGTGGGCGGTTAGGGGTAGGGCCGGTAACTGGTGTAGGGGGTTAGGGTTAGGCTAAGAGAATTAGGAGGTTAGGGCTGTCAAGGGGTGTAGGTGGTTAGAAGGTTAGGGGCTTAGGGAGTACATTGAGCCGTGCGTGCACATAACAGGATAGATCCGAAATCAATCTATCTATCTATCTATCTATCAAATATCTATCTTTTATATCTATCTATCTGTCTGTCTATCTATCTATCTATCTGTCTATCTATCCATCTGTCTATCTATCCATCTGTCTATCTATCTATCCATCTGTCTGTCTATCTATCTATCTATCTGTCTGTCTATCTATCCATCTGTCTATCTATCCATCTGTCTATCTATCCATCTGTCTATCTATCTGTCTATCTATCTATCTATCCATCTGTCTGTCTATCCATCTGTCTGTCTATCCATCTGTCTGTCTATCCATCTGTCTGTCTATCCATCTGTCTGTCTATCCATCTGTCTGTCTATCCATCTGTCTTTCTGTCTGTCTATCCATCTGTCTTTCTGTCTGTCTATCCATCTGTCTTTCTGTCTGTCTATCCATCTGTCTGTCTATCTGTCTATCAATCTGTCTGTCTATCCATCCATCTGTCTGTCTGTCTATCCATCTGTCTGTCTGTCTATCCATCTGTCTGTCTATCCATCTGTCTTTCTGTCTGTCTATCCATCTGTCTGTCTATCTGTCTATCAATCTGTCTGTCTATCCATCCATCTGTCTGTCTGTCTATCCATCTGTCTGTCTGTCTATCCATCTGTCTGTCTATCTGTCTATCCATCTATCTGTCTATCCATCTGTCTGTCTATCCATCTGTCTGTCTATCCATCTGTCTGTCTATCCATCTGTCTTTCTGTCTGTCTATCCATCTGTCTGTCTATCTGTCTATCCATCTGTCTGTCTATCCATCCATCAGTCTGTCTGTCTATCCATCCATCTGTCTGTCTATCTATCTATCTATCCATCTGTCTATCTATCCATCTGTCTATCCATCTATCTGTCTATCCATCTGTCTGTCTATCCATCTGTCTGTCTATCCATCTGTCTGTCTATCCATCTGTCTGTCTATCCATCTGTCTGTCTATCCATCTGTCTTTCTGTCTGTCTATCCATCTGTCTGTCTATCTGTCTATCCATCTGTCTGTCTATCCATCCATCTGTCTGTCTGTCTATCCATCCATCTGTCTGTCTATCTATCTATCCATCTGTCTGTCTATCTGTCTATCCATCTGTCTGTCTATCCATCTGTCTGTCTATCCATCTGTCTGTCTATCCATCTGTCTGTCTATCCATCTGTCTGTCTATCCATCTGTCTTTCTATCCATCTGTCTGTCTATCCATCTGTCTTTCTGTCTGTCTATCCATCTGTCTGTCTATCTGTCTATCCATCTGTCTGTCTATCCATCTATCCGTCTGTCTGTCTATCCATCCATCCATCCATCCGTCTGTCTGTCTATCCATCTGTCTGTCTGTCTATCCATCTGTCTGTCTGTCTATCCATCTGTCTGTCTGTCTATCCATCTGTCTGTCTATCTATCTATCCATCTTTCTGTCTATCCATCTGTCTGTCTGTCTATCCATCTGTCTGTCTATCTATCTATCCATCTTTCTGTCTATCCATCTGTCTGTCTATCTGTCTATCCATCTGTCTGTCTATCTGTCTATCCATCTGTCTGTCTGTCTGTCTATCCATCTGTCTGTCTGTCTATCCATCTGTCTGTCTGTCCATCTGTCTGTCTGTCCATCTGTCTGTCTGTCCATCTGTCTGTCTGTCCATCCGTCTGTCTGTCCATCCGTCTGTCTGTCTATCCGTCTGTCTGTCTATCCGTCTGTCTGTCTATCCGTCTGTCTGTCTATCAGTCTGTCTGTCTATCAGTCTGTCTGTCTATCCGTCTGTCTGTCTATCCGTCTGTCTGTCTATCCGTCTGTCTGTCTATCCGTCTGTCTGTCTATCCATCTGTCCGTCTATCCATCCGTCTGTCTATCCATCTGTCTGTCTATCCATCTGTCTATCTATCTATCTATCTATCCCTCTATCTATCTATCTATTGTATCTATCTGTCTATCTATCTATCCCTCTGTCTATCTATCTATCCATCCCTCTATCTATCTATCTATCTATCCATCCCTCTATCTATCTATCTATCTATCTATCTATCCCTCTATCTATCTATCTATCTATCCATCCCTCTATCTATCTATCTATCTATCTATCTATCCCTCTATCTATCTATCTATCTATCTATCTATCTATCTATCTATCTATCCCTCTGTCTGTCTATCTATATATCTGTCTATCTATCTATCCCTCTGTCTGTCTATCTATATATCTGTCTATCTATCTATCTGTCTATATATCTATCTGTCTATCTATCTATTTATGGGTGGGTATTTATGTGTCTTTACATGTAGTGTATAAATGAATACTAGCGACTTGCCCGTCAAAAATGACAAAGCAAATCCTCCGGCGGCCTTGGTTGCCCAAATTTGTAAAAATATTGTAGTGCAGCCCAAATAGCGTTTTTGCCGCGGGCACACTCAGTAGAGCATCAGCCCCTGTCGCTATTCCTTGAAAACTTTCAGATGCAACCACATATGGGACAGTATAATTTGGGATCCCACTGTAGCTCCTCCACCCCATCTGGGATGTAATAATAATCCCTGAGTGCATCAGAGTCCATAGAGAGCATCACTGGATTATGGGAGCACACAGGAGGACGTCACTTACAGGTGATGTATTTACCAATATATGGAGTGAGGTAAGTGGGTGAGTGTACGTGTAGAGTCCATAGAGAGCATCACTGGATGATGGGAGCACACAGGAGGACATCACTTACAGGTGATGTATTTACCAATATAGGGAGTGAGGTAAGTGGGTGAGTGTACGTGTAGAGTCCATAGAGTGCATCACTGGATGATGGGAGCACACAGGAGGACGTCACTTACAGGTGATGTATTTACCAATATATGGAGTGAGGTAAGTGGGTGAGTGTACGTGTAGAGTCCATAGAGAGCATCACTGGATGATGGGAGCACACAGGAGGACATCACTTACAGGTGATGTATTTACCAATATAGGGAGTGAGGTAAGTGGGTGAGTGTATGTGTAGAGTCCATAGAGAGCATCACTGGATTATGGGAGCACACAGGAGGACGTCACTTACAGGTGATGTATTTACCAATATAGGGAGTGAGGTAAGTGGGTGAGTGTACGTGTAGAGTCCATAGAGTGCATCACTGGATGATGGGAGCACACAGGAGGACGTCACTTACAGGTGATGTATTTACCAATATAGGGAGTGAGGTAAGTGGGTGAGTGTACGTGTAGAGTCCATAGAGAGCATCACTGGATGATGGGAGCACACAGGAGGACGTCACTTACAGGTGATGTATTTACCAATATAGGGAGTGAGGTAAGTGGGTGAGTGTACGTGTAGAGTCCATAGAGTGCATCACTGGATGATGGGAACACACAGGAGGACGTCACTTACAGTTGATGTATTTACCAATATAGGGAGTGAGGTAAGTGGGTGAGTGTACGTGTAGAGTCCATAGAGTGCATCACTGGATGATGGGAGCACACAGGAGGATGTCACTTACAGGTGATGTATTTACCAATATAGGGAGTGAGGTAAGTGGGTGAATGTATGTGTAGAGTCCATAGAGTGCATCACTGGATGATGGGAGCACACAGGAGGACGTCACTTACAGGTGATGTATTTACCAATATATGGAGTGAGGTAAGTGGGTGAGTGTACGTGTAGAGTCCATAGAGTGCATCACTGGATGATGGGAGCACACAGGAGGACGTCACTTACAGGTGATGTATTTACCAATATAGGGAGTTAGGTAAGTGGGTGAGTGTACGGGTAGAGTCCATAGAGTGCATCACTGGATGATGGGGGCACACAGGAGGACATCACTTACAGGTGATGTATTTACCAATATAGGGAGTGAGGTAAGTGGGTGAATGTATGTGTAGAGACCATAGAGAGCATCACAGGATGATGGGAGCACACAGGAGGACGTCACTTACAGGTGATGTATTTACCAATATAGGGAGTGAGGTAAGTGGGTGAGTGTACGTGTAGAGTCCATAGAGAGCATCACTGGATGATGGGAGCACACAGGAGGACGTCACTTACAGGTGATGTATTTACCAATATAGGGAGTGAGGTAAGTGGGTGAGTGTACGTGTAGAGACCATAGAGTGCATCACTGGATGATGGGAACACACAGGAGGACGTCACTTACAGTTGATGTATTTACCAATATAGGGAGTGAGGTAAGTGGGTGAGTGTACGTGTAGAGTCCATAGAGTGCATCACTGGATGATGGGAGCACACAGGAGGACGTCACTTACAGGTGATGTATTTACCAATATAGGGAGTGAGGTAAGTGGGTGAATGTATGTGTAGAGTCCATAGAGTGCATCACTGGATGATGGGAGCACACAGGAGGACGTCACTTACAGGTGATGTATTTACCAATATATGGAGTGAGGTAAGTGGGTGAGTGTACGTGTAGAGTCCATAGAGTGCATCACTGGATGATGGGAGCACACAGGAGGACGTCACTTACAGGTGATGTATTTACCAATATAGGGAGTTAGGTAAGTGGGTGAGTGTACGATTAGAGTCCATAGAGTGCATCACTGGATGATGGGGGCACACAGGAGGACATCACTTACAGGTGATGTATTTACCAATATAGGGAGTGAGGTAAGTGGGTGAATGTATGGGTAGAGACCATAGAGTGCATCACTGGATGATGGGAGCACACAGGAGGACGTCACTTACAGGTGATGTATTTACCAATATAGGGAGTGAGGTAAGTGGGTGAGTGTACGTGTAGAGTCCATAGAGTGCATCACTGGATTATGGGAGCACACAGGAGGACATCACTTACAGGTGATGTATTTACCAATATAGGGAGTGAGGTAAGTGGGTGAATGTATGTGTAGAGTCCATAGAGTGCATCACTGGATGATGGGAGCACACAGGAGGACGTCACTTACAGGTGATGTATTTACCAATATAGGAAGTGAGGTAAGTGGGTGAATGTTAGTGTAGAGTCCATAGAGTGCATCACTGGATGATGGGAGCACACAGGAGGACGTCACTTACAGGTGATGTATTTACCAATATAGGGAGTGGGGTAAGTGGGTGAGTGTACGTGTAGAGTCCATAGAGAGCATCACTGGATTATGGGAGCACACAGGACAACGTCACTTACAGATGATGTATTTACCAATATAGGGAGTGAGGTAAGTGGGGTCAGTGTACGTGTAGAGTCCATAGAGTGCATCACTGGATGATGGGAACACACAGGAGGACGTCACTTACAGGTGATGTATTTACCAATATAGGGAGTGAGGTAAGTGGGTGAGTGTACGTGTAGAGTCCATAGAGAGCATCACTGGATGATGGGAACACACAGGAGGACGTCACTTACAGGTGATGTATTTACCAATATAGGGAGTGAGGTAAGTGGGTGAATGTATGTGTAGAGTCCATAGAGAGCATCACTGGATGATGGGAGCAAACAGGAGGACGTCACTTACAGGTGATGTATTTACCAATATAGGGAGTTAGGTAAGTGGGTGAGTGTACGTGTAGAGTCCATAGAGTGCATCACTGGATGATGGGAGCACACAGGAGGCCGTCACTTACAGGTGATGTATTTACCAATATATGGAGTGAGGTAAGTGGGTGAATGTATGTGTAGAGACTATAGAGAGCATCACTGGATGATGGGAGCACACAGGAGGACGTCACTTACAGGTGATGTATTTACCAATATAGGGAGTGAGGTAAGTGGGTGAGTGTACGTGTAGAGTCCATAGAGTGCATCACTGGATGATGGGAGTACACAGGAGGACGTCACTTACAGATTAGGTATTTACCAATATAGGGAGTGAGGTAAGTTGGTGAATGTACGTGTAGAGCCCATAGAGAGCATCGCTGGATGATGGGAGCACACAGGAGGATGTCACTTACTGTTGATGTATTTACCAATATAGGGAGTGAGGTAAGTGGGTGAATGTACGTGTAGAGTCCATAGAGTGCATCACTGGATGATGGGAGCACACAGTAGGGCGTCACTTACAGGTGATGTATTTACCAATATAGGGAGTGAGGTAAGTGGGTGAATGTACGTGTAGAGTCCATAGAGTGCATCACTGGATGATGGGAACACACAGGAGGACGTCACTTACAGGTGATGTATTTACCAATATATGGAGTGAGGTAAGTGGGTGAATGTATGTGTAGAGTCCATAGAGAGCATCACTGGATGATGGGAACACACAGGAGGACGTCACTTACAGGTGATGTATTTACCAATATAGGGAGTGAGGTAAGTGGGTGGATGTATGTGTAGAGTCCATAGAGTGCATCACTGGATGATGGGAGCACACAGGAGGACGTCACTTACAGGTGATGTATTTACTAATATAGGGAGTGAGGTAAGTGGGTGAATGTATGTGTAGAGTCCATAGAGAGCATCACTGGATGATGGGAACACACAGGAGGACGTCACTTACAGGTGATGTATTTACCAATATATGGAGTTAGGTAAGTGGGTGAATGTATGTGTAGAGTCCATAGAGAGCATCACTGGATGATGGGAACACACAGGAGGACGTCACTTACAGGTGATGTATTTACCAATATAGGGAGTGAGGTAAGTGGGTGAATGTATGTGTAGAGTCCATAGAGAGCATCACTGGATGATGGGAGCACACAGGAGAGCGTCACTTACAGGTGATGTATTTACCAATATAGGGAGTGAGGTAAGTGGGTGAATGTACGTGTAGAGTCCATAGAGTGCATCACTGGATAATGGGAGCACACAGTAGGACGTCACTTACAGGTATAGATAGCATCTGGGCCCAATCTGTACTGAGCTCTCAGATTAATAATAAATAATAATACATAATTTTATTCCTTGCATTGCGCTACGGAATATGTTGGTGCGTTACAAATAAAAGTTAATAATAATAATAAAAATAAATCTGGCAATGCTGTTTGCTATACAATGTGAGGATTTTGGTTCTCTGAGCATCTTTGATGCTCATCGCGAGCCCCGCGCTAAGCGTTTATGGCGCTCATTGCGAGCTTCTCCCCCCTGTGTAATCTCCCCCTAAATGTTACTGCCTTGGGTTAAATGTTACTGCCTTGGGTTAAATGTTACTACCTTGGGTTAAGTGTTACTGCCTTGGGATAAAAGTTACTGGCTTGTGTTATCTGTTGCTTCCTTCAGGCTGTTTTTTACTGCCTTTAGCCTTGTTTTCATCCTGTTATATTTTTTCGGCTGCAGTTTTGATAGTGAAAAAACAAAAAATATGCCTCAAATGAACTTGCAACCTCCCTCACCGGCTCCCTGGATCTCCCCCTGTGCTGTGTGTGAGTGTGTAAGTGAATTTGAGGCATAATTGTGTTGTTTTGGTAGTCTTTCCAGTTGCGTGTTTCGGGAGTTTTACATGGTGTGTTCTCAAGTCCTAAGGACTAGCGATGAGCGCCGCAGCCCTGCAATGAGTGTCTTCGGCGCTCCTTGCAGCCTAACACAAGCCCCGTAGGCCTCACAATCGCGTTCCAACAGCTCACCTCGCGAGGCCTGCAACATTCCTGAGCGTTAACAATGGCCCGTAGTATCCACAACTATTATCGCTATATGTAATTTATCCTGTGCATCTGCTGCGTGGATGTGTTAGAAAGAGCCTGTTTTAGACTGATATTAGTAATTATTGGCAAGTACTAAATTATAGACCCCACACCCATATTAAGCTCTATGAGCCATACATTACTATACTGAGTTGCACAAATAATGCTGTATATCTCAGGTATTATGTACAATAGAGATAAACAGCTATTGCAATATATAGACAGTTTTTTATCATCTTTAAGATAAAATCCTTAGTGTGACAGTGTGCAGTTAATGTTCTAATTGTGTATTACTTCCTCACCTTCCCTGATATTCCCAGGACTCTCCTCCTCCTTCACCTGCTGCTGATCTCTTATATTCAGATCCTCTTGTTCCACCTTGGAGACAACTGGAGGCCTCACATCTAAAGTTCCTACAGAGATAGATAAACAGATTATAGACTTTCACTATTTTATTATTTACTAATCAATCTAGTGTTTGTGTCTTATTAATATCTAAAAAAAATTTGTAGAAAGATCCACAAAGACGGAAACAACCGAATGTTATTACGTCTTTATAGTCAGTGCAAATAAACATGAGACGGTCACACTCTGGGATTTATTACACATCTTTATGGCCTGTACAAATAAACATGAGACGGTAACACGCTGGGATTTGTTACACGTCTTTATGGTCTGTATAAATAACATGAGACGGGCACACACTGGGATTTGTTACACGTCTTTATGGTCTGTACAAATAAACATGAGCCGGTTACACGATGGGATTTGTTACACGTCTTTATGGTCAGTACAAATAAACATGTTCTTATTGTGTATTACTTTCTCACCTTCCCTGATATTCCCAGGACTCTCCTCCTCCTTCACCTGCTGCTGATCTCTTATATTTAGATCTTCTTGTTCCAACTTGGAGACAACTGGAGACCTCACATCTAAAGGTCCTACAGATAGAGATAAACAGTTTCTAGACTTTCACTATTTTATTATTTACTAATCAATCTAGTGTTTGTATCTTATTAATATCTAATTTTTTTAGTAGAAAGATCCACAAAGACGGAAATAACCGAATGTTATTACTTTGTATGGAGAGAAGACCAGATATTGTGTCATTGAGGAGAAAATCACCTTTATCATGAGCTGCAATGTGTGTAAAAGTTCTTGGGTGAGCGATTAAGGATAAATACACCTCAATAAGGACTAAAGTGAGTGATAATTGTCCATAAGATATTACTCACCTTCACTGATATTTACAGGAATTTCCTCCTCTTTAATCTCCCGAGGACTCCTCATATTTGTCTCTTCTTCTTGGTCAAACTCTGAGAGAAGTGATGGTGTCACTATGTCACTGTCTGTACCAATAAACATGAGACGGTCACACATGGGATTTGTTACAGGTCTTTATGGTCAATACAAATAAACATTCAACAGTCACACGCTGGGATTTGTTACACATCTTTATGGTCTGTACAAATAAACATGAGACGTCACATGCTGGGATTTATTACACGTCTTTATGGCCTGTACAAATAAACATGAGACGGAGACATGCTGGGATTTGTTACACGTCTTTATGGTCTGTACAAAAATCAAGAGATGGTCACATGCTGGCATTTGTTACAAGTCTTTATGGTCTGTACAAATAAACATGTGACGGTCACACGCTGGGATTTGTTACACGTCTTTATAGTCAGTGCAAATAAACATGAGACGGTCACACGCTGGTATTTGTTACACATCTTTATGGTCTGTACAAATAACATAAGATGGTCACATGCTGGGATTTGTTACACGTCTTTATGGTCTGTACAAATAACATGAGATGGTCACACGCTTAGATTTGTTACACGTACATACACACATATATATATATATATATATATATATATATAAATATATATATATATATATACATACATACATATGTATACATATATATATATTATTTTTTTTAAGTCACAAAATAGGACTTTACTAAGTGCATTAAAGCACAATGATTAATTATAACAATATAACAGTATTCCTTTTATTAAATAAACCACGACGCAAATATAAGAAAAAAATAATAATACATTAAAAATAGTTTGTGTACTACACCCCAATCTGAGCAAGTAATATTGTTCCGATGGTATCCTGCACCTTACTGTAGAGAAATAGTAGCCAATATAAGTGGCTAATTGGATCGTATATAGTATAGGAGAAAGAGTTTACATTAATAAACTATATAAGCCTATAGTAAACACAGATCACTAAACATGAAAAAGACAATAAATATCTCCAAGCAGGCAGAGAGAAAAATATGAGGGGAATTATGTATGAAAGCAATCCTCATCTATGCACATGCAAATCATTGGATATGCTTTGAGTAACACAATAAATGTAAAAATGGAAATGCAACTTAATGCTTTAAAAAAAAAAAGACAAATTACAGTATACACTGGGTATGGATATTAGAATAAATTCCTATTTATATGCTTATATATAGGAAATGATAATATTCACATATAAAACGCAATAGTACATAAAGGTGAAAGAAGAAATGGGGGTTGTGCAACTCCCCTCTTACCCACTGCACCTAGCACGGAGGTGCAAAAATAGGTGTTTGTGCCTCAATAGGCCACTGACTTCATTATCCACCTGATAGTTGCGTTGTGAAAAGTTAATTATCCAATTTTTTTTTATATATGGCTGATTTAAAAGTTAACCAGAAAATAAATCTTTAAGGCTTCCAGATAAGCCATAAACCCATCCCAGTCTCTGTAATTTGATTTGCCTTGATTTTTAATGTATTATTTTTTTTTTCTTATATTTGCGTTGTGGTTTATTTAATAAAAGGAATACTGTTATATTGTTTTATATATATATATATATATATATATATATATATATATATATATACATACATACATATGTGCGCACCCGGTATATGCTAATGACGCGGCGCGCATGTGACGTCACATGCGGGCCGGCGCCGGGTTAAGGAGCGGAGAGAGAGACACCCAGGGTGCACAGAGAGAGAGAGACACAGAGAGAGAGAGAGACACGGGGTGCACAGAGAGAGACACACAGGGTGCACAGAGAGAGACACACACAGGGTGCACAGAAAGAGACACCTGGTACACAGAGACACACAGGGTGCACAGAGAGAGAGAGAGAGACACAGGGTGCACAGAGAGACACACAGGGTGCAGAGAGAGAGACACAGGGTGCACAGAGAGAGAGACAAAGGGTGAACAGAGAGAGACACAGAGTGCACAGAGAGAGACACACAGGGTGCACAGAGAGAGAGACACAGGGTGCAAAGAGAGAGAGACACACAGGGTGCACACAGAGAGAGAGACACAGGATGCACAGAGAGAGACACACAGGGTGCACGGAGGGAGACACACAGGGTGCACAGAGAGAGAGACACACAGGGTGCACAGAGAGAGAGAGACACAGGGTGCACAGAGAGAGAGACACAGGGTGCACAGAGAGAGAGAGACAGGGTGCACAGAGAGAGAGACACAGGGTGCACAGAGAGAGACAGGGTGCACATGGAGAGAGACACACAGAGTACACACAGAGAGAGACACAGGATGCACAGAGAGAGAGAGACACAGGGTGCACAGAGAGAGAGAGACAGAGGGTGCCCAGAGAGAGAGAGACACAGGGTGCACAGAGAGAGAGAGAGAGAGAGAGAGAGAGGGTGCACAGAGATAGAGACACACAGGGTGCACAAAGAGAGAGAAAGACACAGGGTGCACAGAGAGAGAGAGAGAGACACAGGGTGCACAGAGAGAGAGAGACACAGGGTGCACAGAGAGAGAGACACAGGGTGCACAGAGAGAGAGAGACACACAGGGTGCAAAGAGAGAGAGACACAGGGTGCACAGAGAGAGACAGGGTGCACATGGAGAGAGAGACACAGGGTGCACAGAGAGAGACACAGGGTGCACAGAGAGAGAGAGACACATGGTGCACAGACAGAGACACACGGTGCAAAGAGAGAGAGACACACAGGTGCACAGAGAGAGAGAGAGAGACACAGGGTGCACAAAGAGAGAGAGACACATGGTGCACAGAGAGAGAGAGACACAGGGTGCACAGAGAGAGAGACACAGGGTGCACAGAGAGAGAGACACAGGGTGCACAGAGAGAGACACAGGGTACACAGAGAGAGAGACACAGGGTACACAGAGAGAGAGACACAGGGTGCACAGAGAGAGAGACACAGGGTGCACAGAGAGAGAGAGACACAGGGTGCATAGACAGAGACACACAGGGTGCAGAGAGAGAGAGACAGGGTGCATAGAGAGAGAGACACAGGCTGCACAGACAGAGACACACAGGGTGCACAGAGAGAGAGACAGGGTGCACAGAGAGAGACACACAGGGTGCACAGAGAGAGAGTGACACAGGGTGCACAGAGAGAGAGAGACAGGGTGCACAGAGAGAGAGACACAGGGTGCACAGAGAGAGAGACACAGGGTGCACAGAGAGAGAGAGACACAGGGTGCACAGAGAGAGAGAGACACAGGGTGCACAGAGAGGGAGAGAGAGAGAGAGACAGGGTGCACAGAGAGAGAGACACACAGGTGCACAGAGAGAGAGACACACAGGTGCACAGAGAGAGAGAGACACAGGGTGCACAGAGAGGGAGAAGGAGGGGGAGAGAGAGACACAGGGTACACAGAGAGAGAGAGAGAGACACGGTGCACAGAGAGAGACACAGGGTGCACAGAGAGAGACACACAGGTGCACAGAGAGAGAGAGACACAGGGTGCACAGAGAGAGAGAGAGACAGAGGGTGCACAGAGAGAGAGAGACACATGGTGCACAGAGAGAGAGACACATGGTGCACAAAGAGAGAGAGAGAGAGAGACACACAGGGTGCACAGAGAGAGACACACAGGGTGCTCAGAGAGAGACACATGGTGCACAGAGTGAGAGACACAGGGTGCACAGAGAGAGAGAGACACAGGGTGAACAGAGAGAGAGAGACACAGGGTGAACAGAGAAAGAGACACATGGTGCACAGAGAGAGAGAGACACAGGGTGCACAGAGAGAGAGAGACACAGGGTGCACAGAGAGAGAGAGACACAGGGTGCACAGAGAGAGAGACAAGGTGCACAGAGAGAGAGAGAGACACAGCGTGCACAGAGAGAGAGAGAGAGACACACACAGGGTGCACAGAGAGAGAGAGACACACACAGGGTGCACAGAGAGAGAGACACACAGGGTGCACAGAGAGAAAGACACACAGGGTGCACAGAGAGAGAGACACAGGGTGCACAGAGAGAGAGACACACAGGGTGCACATAGAGAGACACACATGGTGCACATAGAGAGACACACATGGTGCACAGAGAGAGACACACAGGGTGCACAGAGAGAGAGACACAGGGTGCACAGAGAGAGAGACACGGGGTGCACAGAGAGAGAGGGGGGGGGGAGACTCTCATCGCGGGGCCCACAAGTTAGAGGGTGGAGGCTTGCATTGGCTTCAAATTTTATTGCCGTCATTTTTGACGGACAAGCCGCTAGTATATATTTATTAAATACAGTACACTATATATAGAGACCTATACACTCCTTGCTGCACGCACCATGCATATGGATGGATTGTTAGACAGATTAGACCAATAAACCAAAATATAGAAGAACAGGCAGACTGACAGACATTAGACTAATGGGTAGATACACAGACATATAGCACTTATAGAGATATATACATACTCCTTCCTCCACACACCACTTAATCACCATTACATATAGATGTATAGATAGATAGACAGATAGATACAGATACATAGATAGACAGATAGACAGCCCCACCCCCATCACTCTGTATTATATATATAGTATAATATCATTATATCTGGTATCTCTTCCTGTCTTTATCCCACTCGCACCTGATAACCAGTCACAGACAGATAGATAGACAGAGAGAGAGATAGATAGAGAGATAGATAGAGATATTTCCCATGAACCTCAGGCTCTGTACACATAGATATATTTAGCCCCCATATACATATTGTATCTCCTGGGAATATAACTATATACTGCATGGAATGAGTGATATGTAGTGTGGGGGGAGGGGTGTGTATCTCTCTAGTATCAGTGTGTGTTAGTGTATAGTCTCATTTACATATCCCATAATCCTCAGCTCCTGTATAGTCCTACATACACTCCTTACTCCCCACTCATACTATAAGTATATAAGCCCCCACAGACAGACACATATTGCCCTTATCTGCCTATCTATTGATTTATTTCACACAAACTTACATGTCTAGACGTTGCCCGCAGCTCGTTATAACTCAGGCCTACTTAGGCCGTCTTCCTCGTTCACTTCCGGTTTCTTTCTTAGACTACGCCTATTGTAACTAGGAAAAGAAAATCTGTGAAGGACTAAGGATCCGCCATCTTGGTAATGGGCAAGAGCTGAAAAGTCTTAAGAAGTGCTGGCAATAATGATCTTTATGTTACAGCATGAGATACATTACTAGGGAATGAGTTGAAATCATCTCACTAATTGTATTTTATATATGACACTGACACATTGCATTAAGGATGTAATGCTATGTATGAGATGTGTGTAGGAGAAATATATATATATATATATATATATATATATATATATATATATATATATATATATATATATATTTATATATATATATATATATATATATATATATATGTATATATATATATATATATATATATATATATATATATATATATATATATACATGAAATAGAGCGTATATAAGCTTAAAAAGGAGCCATGTATAAAATAGTTATTGGATTATTAGAGTGAGCGTACTTTATGGCCTCATTTGCATGTCCCGCACAGTTTTCCCAGAGTGCAGTGTGCATCAACTGTATTTCTGAGAAATTGGAGCAGGAAATACGTTTATTAACTTATTTTTCAGACATTCAAATGGAATCACTAATCTTCAATTCATTGTATATATACATAAATATATGTGTGTATATCTATCTATCACATATATAGTTCTCAGCAATACGGGTTGTTGCTAACGCTAGCAAAGCAAGGGCCACAGTTGCTGGCAAGGAGCGCCAAAGGCGCTCCTTGTGCTGGTGGAGATGATCGCTGTAGTCGCTCATCCCTACGACCCCCTACAACTTTCAGACCGCAAATGCGGAGGTGGAGGCTCTACGGCGCTTCACAACCACTTACAAACGCCCACAGAAGCGGCACTTTGATAAAAAACACCAAACACGCAGAGATGAACTACGGACTTACACAAAAAAATATGAGCCGCAGGACTTAGAAAAAATCCATCACAGACTTGTAAAAATACGACCTTAACGGACAACATAAAAAAAACACAAAATAAACACAAAAATAAAATAAAATACCCACAGCAAGGGGGAACATCCAGGACGTCTGGAAGTCATGTTACACCTCGATTTTACTACAATTTTAAAAGTTTACACACTCGAAAATCCCCTAAGTGAGAGAAAAAATGGCCGGCGAAAAAAACAAAAACGAGGCTATGGATGTGAAATTACAACACGTACTCGCAAAACAGAATCAACACTCAAGAACACTTCATGCGGCACGTAACACACATTATGCGGGATGTACCGCACACAAAATCACCACCATTTCACATGCAACAAGTAACTACTTTCCGCAAAATGGCGGCTGGAACGCAAATAGCGCATGCGTATTGCGTTCTAACGGTTTCTACTTCAGCTCCAAGTCTATAAATACTGCACACTTTCCAGAAATTTCTACATTTCTCCTGAGGTGATGAACAGTGCCACTGGACATGTCGCTGCTGGCGTTACTTCTGACCCAACTTCACTATCACTTTAGAAGTTTACAATCTGCAAATTACAACAAATAGGTAAGCCATAATACATTAATTCATTAATAAATCCATAATAAAAAAATAAAAAAATGTTTGATTTAAAATATTGCCAACAACAACCGTATTCATGTACAGTAACATCTCAAACACAGATATATGTGTACGTGCCCTAAAATAATCTCAATTTAAAAAAAAATAGGAAAAAATAAAAAATAACATAGCTTTTATTCATATCTATTTTAATACATAATTTATGCTTTAAACAAAAAAATATAGACACATATATATTTATGCTGCATTTTTATATTTCACTTTTTTTCCACATTTCTAACAGACTCGGCCTCAGCAGCGTCACTGAATAATTTGCAGCGCTGTGCGATGTCACACGGACTGTCAAATGTTTAGCATCTTACATACGACAAAGAGAGAACAACAGGTAATATACAAAAATACATTTGCTCACCAAAATAATATGCTCTTATTAAAAAAAAAGAAAATATAAAATACAACAAAAACACATTTCTCTTTCTCTTTTTCAACAGACACTGCCTGAAGACTGTCGCAGGAAGATTGGCAGCAGGGGACCCTCTGTCATTTATACACAACTAATAATTCAACAAAGGTATAGTATAATAAGTAAAAAAAAACATCTATCCTGTTTGGTGTGCGCCAATGTCAACAAAAAAAAAAAAAACACAGAAGCACCTAATGCCAATAATGGTGCACACATAAGAGGATACGCCAACAAATGTTGTTAACATATATAAAATGGAAGAATGAATCTTGTTTTCTCTGCATGAACCTCTAAGCCTAACCCATAACCTAAACCTCTAATGACAACAGTGGCGTACACAAAAAAGGATAGTACAAAAAATATTGTTAACACATACAAAATGGAAGAATAAATCCTGTTTTGTGTGCCCTAACCTATAAGCCTAACCCCAGAACCTAAACTTCTAATGACAACAGAGGTGTACACAAAACAGGATAGTACAAAAAATATTGTTAACACATACAAAATGGAATTACAAATCAGGTTTGCTCTGCCCTAACCTATAAGGCTAACACCAAAACCTAAACATATAATGTCAACAGTTGCGTACACAAAACAGGATAGTACAACAAACATTGTTAACACATACAAAATGTAACAATCAATCATGTTTTCTCTGCACCAACCTCTAAGCCTAACCGATAAATTAAACCTCTAATGACAACTGTGAAGTACACAAAACAGGAAACTACAACACATATTGTTAACACGTACAAAATTGAAGAATAAATCCTGTTTTGTGTGCCCTAATCTATAAGCCTAAACCCAGAAAAAAACCCTCTTATGACAACAGTGGTGTACACAATACAGGATAGTATAACAAAGATTGAAAACACATACAAAATGGAAGAACGAATCCTGTTTTCTCTGAACTCAACCTCTAAGTCTAACCTATAACCTAAACTTATAATGACAACAATGGTGTACACAAAACAGGATAGGACAACAAATATTGTTAACTCATAAAAAATTTAACAATAAATCCTGTTTTCTGTGCTCTAACCTATAAGCCTAAACCCAGAACCTAAATCTCTAATGAAAACAGTGGCGTACACAAAACAGGATAGTAAAACAAATGTTCTTAAAACATAACACATGCAACCATATATCCTATTAAATATGCACCACTCTCTAAGCCGTAACCTAAACCTCACTGAATACATACAAAATCAAACTACCGTATATACTCGAGTATAAGCCGACCCGAGTATAAGTCGAGGCACCTATTTTACCACAAAATACTGGGTAAAATGAGTGACTCGAGTATAAGCCGAGGGTGGGAAATGTACTGCCCCCTGTGTCCCCCTCTCTCTCCCGTGTCTCTTCTCCCCTCTCCCTTCCCTGTGTCTCTTCCCCTCTCCCTTATCACCCTCCACAACCCCCCTCCTCATTCTCAACCTCCCTCCTCAACCCCACTCCTCATCCTAAACCCCCCTCTTCACCCCCCTCAACCTCAACCCCCCTCCTCCTCATCAACCCCCTCCTCAACCACCCATTATCAACCCCCATCCTCATCCTCAACCCCCCCATCCTTTTTTCTGCACAAACGTTTAAGCCCAACTCCATACCCTAAACGCGTAATGACAACAGTAGCGCACAAAAAATAATATAAAACAAATAGAAAATACAAGGAACTATAATCGTTCATGTGCCACTTTCACAAAATACACTGCAACCTAACTAAGGGTCTCATGCAATTGCAATTTGGCCAATTGAATAGAGATTTATATAAGCACATAGCATATTTATTTTACAGAACTTTATAGTTACTGAACTTCTATCCAAAAGTAAGGTCTTCACTAGCTAAAAACTAAATGAAAAAATATATATTCGCTGCTTATATAGATCCTTAATCAATTGGAAAAATTGCTATTAAATGAGGCCCTCCGTTGCTAACTCCAACCTCATAAAGCTAACCTCATAATGGAAACAGTGGTATACACAAAACAGGATAGTAGAAAAAAAAATGCTGTTCAAAAAAATAAATAAACAGGAAAAGAAAAGGCTTCAAACTAGAGAACTTCAAAAAACATGGGCAGAGCATCAGACGCCGGAGCAGAAGGAAATTCAACGACAAAATGAACGCGAAAGACTTGCAAGCAAAATATTTTGCGGCTGATGAACTAACATCTACCCCAAGAAGGCAACTAAAAAACAAAAGCATTTACCTGCTGAACAATCAGATAACATTTCTAATGATGATTTACACAGTCACATTAATATATGTTCTCACAATTGTCCTTTACTTAAGTCTTTAGCAGTAGAGGTTCATAATTGTGGTAATATGAATATTGTCTGTCAGTTTTGTGGGGCTTATCATTTCCAACAGGAAAGACCCAGAGATTGCGAGTCCATTAGTTGCTGTCAAAAAGGTTAGGTAAGACTTCCACAAAGACAACAATTCCCACCATATTTACAAAGGATTATAACTGAGACTACTTTCCCCAACTATCAAAATAAAAAATAAAAAACATAAGATCCTACAATAGTGCCATATCCTTTGCATTTATGGGGGCAACATTAGCTGCTAATGTGCCAGGACTGCTTTAAAGAACAAGGACAAATTTATCATCGGACTTCACATTTACATCCAGAGGAAGGAGAGCAAAGAAAATTTGCTCAACTATATGTCCTAGGTACAATGGAAGCTGTTGAGCAACATATGCAGCTTCCAGAAAATAAAAAAATGCTTACCCCTTTTGTTTATAGAGTTGATAAAATTATTGCTCAAATCCCATACACTCAAGCCTATAAAAAATTGGCAGAAGTAGAAAAGGAACAACAAATTCATGCAGAAATACACCAATTGACAATCCCAAAAGTCAATATGGTGCTTAAAAGAGACAGACATACTGATAAACGCCGTTATAACTTGCCAACATCAAATGAGATTGCAATGGTCTTTCAAAATGACGAAGGAGAAATATTAGAATATATCCCAGAAATAAGGAGCAACATTTCATTAATATAAGTATCTTAAGTACCAATTTGGATCCAATGAGATATACCATATTTTTTCCACATGGGTAAGCAGGCTGGCAACCCAAATTAACCCTTCAGAGTTACCCAAATACAAAAGTATGTGTGAGAAATAATATTTCCATTCTTGAATTTAAAGTGTTTCAAATTGCCATTCGAGTTGGATTCAATCCCATTTTATGTGGCGGAAAACTGACACAACAATGGATCATTGATTCATATTTGCAAGTTGAGGCCAATTTATTAAACTTCTTCAAATATCAACAGGATAAACTATGTTTAGAACAGTATTGTGGATTGATGGATAATGTCGCTGAGGTGGCTACAACCAGAGACATGACAGCTGGCAGCGCCATCATTTTACCATTTTCTTTCCAGTGATCTCCTTGCAATGTGCGAGGAAGATACAATGATGCCATGGCTATTGTAATCAAATTTGGCAAACCAGATTTATTTATTAAATTTACACGTAATCCACGATGGCCAGAAATTACACACAATTAGCTAATTGGCCAAACTGCTTCCAAGAGACCAGATTTAGTGGCCAGAGTCTTTAAAATCAAATTAAATGAATTAATATGTGACATACCCATAACTCCAAACCAAAAGTTATTTGGCAAATGTCTGGCTTATGTTTATACCATCGAATTTAAAAAAAGAGGACTTCCACATGCACATATTCTTATAATCCTTCAAGAAAAATATAAATTAGATACTGGTGACAAAGTGGATTCAGTGATTACTGCTGAACTAGCAGATCCAGAAATACATGGTAGACTATATGAGATTGTAACTCACCGTATGATTCACGGACCGTGTGGAGATATTAATCCACAGTCACCATGTATGGAAAATAAGAAATGTACAAAATAATTTCCAAAAGATTATAGAGACAAAACGTATGCTAATTGTAATGGATATCCATTATATAGAAGAAGAGAAGGACAAACTGCCATAATTCGCGGTAAAAAGGCAGACAACAGATATGTGGTACCATACAATGCTCATGAAGTATAATGCACACATTAATGCGGAAGCTTGCACTTCTATAAAATCCATTAAATATGTCTACAAATATATTTACAAAGGCTATGATGCAGCTACTGTAGTGGTCAAAAGTGCTGAAAATAACAAACAAAGTGAGTTAGTACATGATGAACTTGCATCTCATGTAGATGCTCGCTATGTTAGTGCGCCAAAAGCAATGTGGCGTCTTCTAAAATTTGAAATGCATGATAGATCGCATGCAGTATATAGATTAGCAGTACATTTGCCACAAAGACATTTAGTGTATTTCCATGCTGGAAATGAAACAAATGCTTTGGCACAAAGTGAGCATCGCCAAACTACACTAACTGCATGCTTTCAATTAAATTGTACTGACTTAGAGGCAAGGGAATTGTTATAAATTGACATTCCATACCATTATATTTTCGTTAATGGATTATGGTGAAAAAGAAAAAGATGTGGAAATAAAATAATCCCAAGAACTTACACTGGAAGTCCAAGAGACCTTTCTGCTTACGATTACTACTTCTAAATGTTCCTGGTGCACAAAGTTTTGAACAGTTAAGAACTGTTAATGACATAATTTATGAATCATTTCATTTAGCTGTGCGACACAGAGACTTCATAGCCGATGATACAGAATGGGAAAGATGTCTAGAAGAAGCAGCACTATGTCAAATGCCACGGCAGATGAGGGAACAATTTGCATTAATTTGCATCTTCTCAAATGCTCCAAATGCATTAGCTTTGTGGGACAAATTTAAAACAAATATGGCTGAAGATTTTTTTGCAACGATGCAATAAGCCTATTGCACAATTAAAAGCATTAATTGAAATCCAAGAGGTATTTTTTACTCATGGATTAAATTGTGCAAGTTTTAATCTGCTAGATCCAGGTCTCATAGACGACATAAACTTTGAAGACTATGACACTCAACTACAAAGAGAAAGAACAGAAGAAAGAAATACATTACAATTGTAAGCAATTGCAATCAAAAATGCCCTAGATGATGACATGGTCAAAGAGTGTTAAATCTATCTGGATAGACCTGGTGGATCCGGAAAAACTTAGCTATATAATTTATTGATGAGTTTTGTACAAGCACAAGGTCAAATAGCGCTGGCATTTGCAACCACTGGAATTGCCTCACTTTTGTTAGAAGGTGGAAGGACTGTGCATAGTGGATTTAAACTGCCAGTTCCTATTTTGGAAACATCAGTGTCGGATATTCGAATGACATCATTACAAGCAAAAAAAATGTAAAAAGTGAATTAATTATAATAGATGAGGCGACAATTATGTCATGCCATACCCTACAATGTATTGACCGTGTGCTTCGTGAAGTCATGGAAAATACTTTGCCATTTGGTGGAAAGGTAATGTTGTTAGGTGGAGCTTTTAGACAAACATTACCTGTCATTGTACATGGAAATCGAACTGACATTATAGAAACATGTATAAAGTCAAGTACACTATGGAAACTATTTACCCATCTTCAATTACAACAAAATATGAGATCAGAAGAAGAAAATTATTTCAATGATTGGCTCATTAAAATTGGAGAAGGAAAAACAGAGTGAATACAAAATTTACCTGATGACACTGTGCACATCCCAGCTCATATGATTTGCAAACAGGATCTTATATCTGCTATATTTGAAAGTACAATTAAAAATGAGGACTATGCAGAACTTGCCAACAAAGTAAACATGCAAAAATAAGGATGCATTACTCCTCAATAATGAAATATAAAAATAAAAAAAATGCACCACAAAAAAATTATCACAGTGCTGATTCTGTACTTGGTGATGACAAAGAAAGTCAGACAAACTTGATTGAACTGAATTCATAAACTTATTAACACCTTCAGGAATGCCACCAAATATTTTGCAGCTAATGAAAGGTGCAATTGTCATGCTATTGCAAAATATGAACCCCCAAAAAGGCCTATGCAATGGGACCAGATTAATTGAAAAGAATTAAAGGACCATTTCATAGATGCTGAAATTCTAACAGGTACCCATAAAGGAGAGAGAGTTTTCATACCAAGAATAGATTTGGCACCAAGTGAAAGTAGTCTCCCTTTTACACTTCAAAGAAGACAATTTCCCATCATCATGGCATTTGCCATGACCATTAATAAATCACAAGGACAAACTTTCAAATCTGTGGGTATCTTTTTAGAAGAACCAGTATTTGCACATGGCCAGCTGTATGTTGCCTTCTCAAGATGCAAGAATCCACAGGCTATTAAAGTTTACATTGAAGACAATGAAAGTCAAGGTGATTTATTAGATGATGGACGCACTTTTACCAAAAACATTGTCTACTATGAAGTACTGTAACTTTAATTCCACAAAATACAAGACATGGCACAGCAACATCAACCAAAAAAAAACCTCAACAACAATTTCCCCCCCAAAAAATATAGAGAACAGTGGTTTCATTTCAAGAATGAAATTTGATGTCTCTCAGACGCTAGTAACATATAACATACACTACTGAATCTTGTTGTTTACTTGTTCTGTCATGTCCGACTTTCCATGACCATATAGACTGCAGAACACCAGGCACATCTTGTATCTGGTTGTGCATATCCATAAGATCCTTCTTGAGTGGACCGTGACTTGTCTGACCTCTCTGCTATTAACAACCCATCTTGGGTGACTTTACATGGTATAGCTCACAGCTTCATTGAAGTACACAAGCCCCTTGATCATGACATGGCAGCAATCCAGAAGGGGACTGAATCTTGAACATTAACATGCTTTTGGTGAAAGTGCAATACTGATGGACTCAACATGGGCTCCCACATGTAAAGCAAAAATGTCTCCTCTTCCATAGACAATGGTGATATATTAGATAATAACCTGGGTGCCATGATAAGTTGCAAGACATGTGATAACGTAATATTGCCTAGATCTTCTTTTCATAAAATGTTATTCAATTCGGACAATATATAAAACAAAAAAATGAAAACTTTATTACACACTCAAATTCCGCCAAAATAAAAAATGGATATATCTAAACCTACCAGTAAACACAGTAATAAGGTTTATCATATAAATCAAAACCTATATGTCTCGTTGGAAAAAGGGGCGAAATAAATGTGGTAGAGACCCCCACACCTGGGTTAGAAAAGTGGGAACCCTTCGATGTCGGTAGATACCTCAGGGACTAGGTAGGATCACTTTTTTTCTGGATATGCACCCTACACCGGTATAGCAGGTGTGTGCCACAAATGTATTTGTGTTGAGACAATAATGATACAGTAATACACTTGTAGGCAACCTGAAAAGGCTCCTTTACTGTCTGTACTGGTGGGACAAGAACAGATAAAAACTGTGATCCTAAAATCAAATATTTTCAACAAGAAAAGACTCAATACGTAGGTGGAGTTTACAGCAGTAAATGTTACCAACTAAATCAATATAATAATTGTGAGCACTCAATGGTTTACTCATTCAGGTTCAATATTAGTTTCTATGAGTGCGAAAAATACTCCACTTCTACAAACAGGATCTCAGGTATATGTACACAGCAATTTGGAAGATTCGTCAAAGAATTAGAGATATGCTAAAAAATCCCAAAGTGAATACATTTTTTTACTTAGCTTCAAAACAATGAATGTCTCAAATTCAGAGGAAAGCAAACACCATGTTGGAATGACCACAATTACTCAAGATCCTTGGGGTTATTTCACCAACCAGAAGAACGTTTCTCTGTGTAAACGGCTTCCTTAGTGGTCTGTCTTTGTCAGAATTAACTAATCAGTGGAAAAGCATGGGCCCATGAACGTGCATTATGACATCATCACGGCGGAACCGGAGGTGACGTCACTTCCGGTTCCATCGGAGCTACTTCCGGTTTCAATAAACCAGCATATAAATTCAGAACAAAGTAATTGTATATAACAACCCTTAATAGTAACAAGCTGATCAGCATGGTTATTAGTATCAAAGTAGTTATGCAGATATAAATATATGTATAGCATGACAAACATGAAAACAACCCTGTAAAAACGGATATGATGTCACTCTCGGTTGCGAAACAGCGCTTCTGGTATATACAGTATCGATAGAGAATCAGCCCTAGCACATATATAGTTGTGGATCTGCAGTGTTGGTCATTCTTTCTCACAAAGCGAGGTGAGCTGTTGAAGCACGCAGTTTTTTAAAATATTTTTTTATTTTATATATTAATATTTATATTTATTTATATTTATGCTGGTGAAGTAACATGATGGCAGGGAAACAGAGATGCATGTCACTCGTGCACCTAGGGGTTGACTAAGAAGTTTGTACTTTGGGGCTCCAGTTGTGTAAATCTGACCCTAACCCAAGGAGTTAATAAGTGTGAGCTCACATATCACGTTTCATACATACAATCAAAGAACCTCAAAAAAGGCTTTCCTGTTAGAGAGAATGAATGAAGACCACCAGGCAAACTAAACATTACAGCCCTCGGAAAAATTCGTTTGGCAGCTCAAAAAATTAAAATAGGTAAATCCTTGGTAATTGTAATACGGCTTTAAAACCCCATGAGATAACCACATTGTAGAATTGTACAAATCTGTACAACATTTACTCCTGAGGACTACATATACCACTGGGTAAAGATAAATTGATAAAAATAAAATTAATCATAATAAAGGAAAAATACTTGCAAAAATGTTGCATAGGAAAAGATATCTGACTATAACCTTAACCCCTAATCACATATATAGTTGTCAGCAAGCGGGTTGTTGCTAACGCTTGCGGGCTCGCATAGCGAGCCCACTGCAGTGGTTGGCAAGGCCCTCCTTGAGCTGGTGGAGATGAGCGCCGTCGTCAACCCCCTATGATTTTCGGCCCGCAAACCGGCACTTAGAACGGAAAATTTACGTACTTAGAAAAAAAAACATTCCGACCTCGGAAAAATACGACCTTAACGGCCGAACTGCGCGAACCTGAAAACATTAAAAACACTATAAATAACTACAAACAATACATAAAAAGCTTTCCCACAGCAAGGGGGGGGCACCCAGGACCTCTGCAAGTAAAGTTAAACCTCAATTTAAGTTCAAATTCACGCGTTTAGACACACGAAAATCCACTAAGCGACAGAAAAAATGGCAGCTGAAAAAAAACGAAAGCGAGGCTACAGAACACTAAAGACGCAAAACACCACCAAGCATATACGGATTTTCAAAAAAGCCGTACGAGCTTCATCATACACTCTTAACAAGGACGCTACATCATACACAGCCGCGTACCACATACACAATCGCCACCATTTTACAACACTAACTTACAGAATGCGGAAGTACACAGCTACCCTAACGTCTTCCCCTCGCGCACGCAGCCGATTTACACTACACACTGCACACATTGCTGACACTTACACCTCAGCTCAACAACACTGCAAATCTACATTGTATGCTGCAGCAACATCAAAACAGATTGTTAGCTCTTTAGCACAATGCTTCCTGCATATATTACTTCCAAATAGGTAAAGTATATTAATTTATTAATGTACTAATTATTTAATTACCATACAGAACCAAATATACACAAAAAACAACCCCAAAAAAATCACAATAAACAAAAAAAAATACATCAGCCTCGCAATTAACGCCAATGTGTAACCTTATGGTAAAGCTAACACTCAGAAGGGAATACACTTCCCCAACAGGTTACATACAAAGGAGTGAGTGATAAGAATACATTGTCACCACATAAAGTGTAACAGAAGGAAAGCCACTCCTTATAAACTGATATGTAAGAAAGGATACATGTTCACACAAAGTCAGAATTAATGGCAAAATAATGAACCCATTAAATTAAAGGCTAAATCACACTGAGCATCTGTGTAACTGAAAATATAGGAGTGAGAAAAATAACCCAAAAATAAACACAACATAATCACCTTGGGTAAAAAGTGAGACATCATATAAGAGATTACCCTAAAATAACAAGAATTTAATAAATGTGTATCTATTATATATAACTTCAACGTCACAAGGGCCAAGTACAGCAAATCCAAGCGTGGCAATATTAACTAATAGGAATTTGCCCGTCAAAGATGACGGGATTAAAATAGTAAGTCTGAAAATACTGTTTGCCACCCAATGCAAGTCTTTCCCTCTATTACATTATGTATTTGTATTTTGTAATATTCCATGTATATACTCTAAATAGGTACTATAAATAGGTACAATGAAACTCATAACTAATTACAATCCAAGTGATAATTGGAATGAATCAAACTCAGAACAACCGGGCAAACAAAAAGAAAATGCATACATTAAAAGTCCATACAGTGAATGTAGTAACTATATTCAATAAATCCATTAAGTATAAAATGTAACAAACATCTTCTATTCTTTAATATGGTTCTTAACAATTGGATTTCATTTTTGTGGGGAGTGCTTTGTCAAGTTTTGTGATGGGCTGTTTCATGTTTTCTTATTTTGTTTTTTTTAGGAGTTATTAGTGGTTCCTCTAAAAAGAGCCCAAAAGTTAGTCCTTGTGATATCACCACTGTTTTGTAGCTTTTGTTGTCTTTTGTAGGAACGCTGCTTTGTGTTTAGGCTTGCAGTTCTTGAAAATTCAACATAGTGAAAGAGCCCAAAGGAAAATCAATAGTGTCTTTGAGATGTAACCACTTTTTTGGTTGGGTATTCATTGTTTTGTTTTTCACAGATTCATTTTTCTTGGTATTTTTTTTTCTATTTTGGAATTTACAACACCTCATTATAGACAATATTTTTAGTAAATACTCAACCATCATCTAATAATTCACCTAGAATTTCATTTTTTTGAATGAAAACTTTAATTTCTTTTTGATTTTTTGAATTTTAAAAATGTTGTTATTGAGATCCAAAGCATCTTTATTTTTGGATGTCACTATTACTTTCTGTGCAAGGTCATAAGAATGTTCTGTAGTTATATCCAGCTGATATGGATGAATCTTTGCAAATCATTTGCGCTGGTATTTCAACAGTATAATCAGGTAAATTAGTTATTATGTTGGTTCTTCCTTCAGCAATTTTAATTAGCCAATCATTGGATTCATTTTGGCCTTCAGATCTCATATTTTTTCTAATCTAAGGTATGTAAATTCTTTAAAAAAATGGACTTGACTTTATATATGTTTCTACAATGTCTGTGTGATTTCCACGGACAACCACAGGTAATGTTTGTCTGAAATGTCCACCTACTTTTCCACCAAAAGACAAATCATTACCCATGACTTCACGCAATAAATGATCAATACATTGCAGAGCATGGCATAACATCATAGTGGCCTCATCCATGATAATTGATTTTGATTTTTAAAATGTATTTGCTTGAGATGATTTTATTCTAATATCAGACACGGATGTTTTCAAAATTGGAACTGGAAGCTTAAATCCCCTATGTACTGTTCTACCACCTACTAACAATAGTGCAGCAATTAAAATCATCAACAAATTATACAGATAAGTTTTTCCTGATCCACCAGGTCGATGTAGATTTAAAAAAATGCTCTTTGAGCAAGTCATCATCTACTGCTTGTTGTATTGCATTGAAAGTGTGCAATTGCAAATCATTTAAAGTGGCAATTTTTTCTTCTGTTTTTTTGTTTTCCACATCAGCGTCATAGTCCTCGAAGTTGTTATCATCTATAATTCTTGGATCTGGGAGATCAAAAGTTGCACAACTTAATCCATGACATAGAAAGACTTGTTACATTTCCATTAATGCCTTTCATTCAGCAAGGGACTTGTTATACCAGTTCCAAAAGTCTTCATACATTTTTATTTTAAATGTTTCCCCCAAAGCTAATGCATTAGGAACATTGCAAAATATGCAAATGTATGCAAAGTGTTCCCTCATCTGCCATGGCATTTTACATAGTGTTGCTTCTTCTAGACATCTCTCCCATTCTGTATCATCAGCAAGGAAGTTTCTATGTCTGGCAGCTAATTGAAATGTGTCATAAAGTCTGTCATTGACAGTTCTCAAGTCTTCAAAACGTTGTGCACCAGGAAAATGTAAAAGTAGTAAACATAAGCAGAAACGTTCAATGTCTCTGGGACTTACTGTATACATTCTGGGAATAATTTTATTTCCACCCTGTTTTCTCTGTTTCCATAAGCCTATGACGAAAACATGATGATATGGAATCTCATTGTATAAGTACTCCCTTGCCGCAATGTCCTTACAGTTTAATGTAAACCAAGCAGTGAGTGTGGTTTGTCGATGTTCATTTTGTGCCAGAGCATTTTCTTCATTGCCGAGATGAAAGTAAACTAATTGTCTTTGTGGCAAATGTACAGCTAACTGATATACTGCATGTGACCGATCATGCATTTCAAATTTCAGAAGCCGCCACATTGCTTCTTGCGCTCTGACATAGCGGGCATCTACATGAGATGCCAGTTCATCATGCAATAACTCATTGTCTTGTTCATTTGGGCCACTTTTCACCATCACAGTTGCTGCATCATATGCTTTATAAATGTATTTGTAAACATATTTAATTGGTTTAATAGAAGTGCAAGCTTCCACATTTATGTGTGCATTATACTCTATTAAAAGTTGTGGAATATATGGCACCACATACGTGTTATATATATCGTTTCCACAAATTATTGCAAGTTTGATCTCTAAATTATTTTGGAAAATCTTTTGTGCATTTTTTATTTTCCATACACGGTGATTGTGGATTATGTTGTCCACATGGACCATGAATCATGCAATGTATTACAATGTGATAGAGTGTCTCATGTTGTTGTGGATCAGGTAGTTCAGCAGAACTTACTGTATCCTCTTTCTCTGCAGTATTCAATTTATGATTTTCATCAAGTATTATAAGAATATATGCATGTGGAAGGCCTCTTTTCTGGAATTCAATAGTATAAACATAAGACAAAAACGTTCCAAATAAGTTACTGATGGTTATGTCGTGTATTAAGGCGGATAATTTTATTTTGAAGACTCTAGCCACTAAGTCTGGTCTATCTGAAGCATTTTGTCCATGTTTGAAATTATCAACAAGCTCTGGTCATTGGGGATTTCATGTAAATGTAATAAATAAATCTGGTTTTCCAAATTTTGTTATAATAGCTATAGCATCATTGTATCACTCGCTTGGTTTGCTGCCGCTTCAGCAACATAATCCATGAGACCACAATACTATTCCACACAGAGTTTATTTTCTTAAAATTTGATGAAATTTTAATTAATGTCTTCTACTTGCATGTATGAATCAATGATCCATTGTTGTGTCAGTTTTCCAGCACTTAAGATGGATTAAATTCATCCCTAATTGCAGTTTGAGCCACTTTAAATTCAATCATCGAAATATTATTTCTAACATGTTGTTTAGTGTTTGGATAACTGGGAAGTATTAATTTTCGTTGCCAACCTGTCTCCCCATTGGGATACAAAATTGGATACGTCATTGGATCTAAATTGGTACTTAATATACTTATGTTAATGAAAGGTTGATTTTCATTTCTTGGATTTATTCGAATATCCCTTTGAAAAGATGGTCCCCCCTCATCATTTTGAAAGACCATTGCAACCTCATTAGCTGTGGGTAAGTTAAAACGTTGTTTATCAGAATGCCGATCTCTTCTAAGAACCATATTGACTCTTGTATTCGAAACGTAATTAGTTGTGCATGAATGTTTTGTTGTTCTTTAACTTAGGACAGTTTTTTATAAGCTTTTTTTTCCATAATCTTATCATCTACGGGCTTTAGTTCTAAGTCGTACGGGCCTCACGATGAGCACCAAAGGCGGTCATCGTAAGGTCTGCAATGAGCTCCTTTGGCGCTCATTGCAGCTTAATCTTGTGCCTCAAGTGCTCGCCTCGCTTTGCGATGCTCGCAGTTGCGGGCCTTAACTGCTCGCCTTGCTTCGCGAGGTTCGCAGTTGCAGACATGGGCCTTAACTGCTGTCCTTGCTGCTGCGAGGGCCGCAAACAAGACCAACAGACCGGCCAAGACCAACGTCCTTGAACCAATAACTATATATGTGATTAAGGTAAACAAGACGATTCACTTGTACTACAGCGTCTCTATTTATTAACATGGGGTTCATTCCACAGGGATTAAGGTTTTATTTTTTAAATTGAAGCAATTTGAATTTTGGAAATATTTAAGTAATATAATAAAAGTTACATTTTAATTTAGTTGATTCCAGAATAAGCAAAATGTTTAGCTTTTAGCTCTGTAATTACATGTGGCTCTCACTCCATACTTATATATATATATATCCTGTTATTATATGAATCCCACAGTCACATGTGTCTGCTGAAGGGTTTTGGGCCTGATTACAAGTGGTGTTACCTTACAGGTAAAGGCTGATAAATTGCAGAGTGCACTAATTGTGCACAGGTGAGAGGGGTGTGGCTTGACTGTTAAACTAGCATCAAAAGGTTTGAGAGTTGTTTTGGGGCTTGTTTACAAGTGATGTTACCTTACATGTAAATGCTGATAAATTGCAGAGTGCACTAATTGTGCACAGGTGAGAGGGGTGTGGCTTGACTGTTAAATTAGTATAAAAGGTTTGTGAGCTATTTTTGCTTGCGAACATTTCTAGTATCAAGTGCAATTCTAGTAAAAGCGTAGGAGTTTAAATAAAAAGAGGGACTTCAAAGAAAAAGGAGAGCAGATTTATAGTGCAAAGGAGGAAAACTTTATACAAATATATTATTTTATATTCTTTGTTTTTCCCACTGACATTTTGTAGACAATAATAATAATTATGAGTCAGTCCAGTGGCAACCTTATTCAGTGTACATCCTGTCATATGTATGCAATACTGGAACAGATGATCCAGGGTCCATACCGCTGTGAGAGGTGTGAGCATGTTGTCTCTCTGGAAGCTCAAATTGGAGATCTGTAGAGGAGAATTGCAGCACTTAGTGATATTGCTCCACTGGAAAGGGGGTTGGTGCTCACTGAGCACAGTTTTGCTGGGCCTAGCATGAAGGGTGGAGCTGGGGCTAGTGAGGATGTCCAGGGAGGTAGCTGGGTTACAGTTAGAAGGGGAATCAGGGGGAAGAGGAGGAGGCAGGCCAGTTCGGAGTTGGCAAACACCAACAGATTTTCCAGATTGAGTAAAACTGTTGGGGGTGTCCATTCAGGAATGGCAATGCCAGATAGACCTGTTCCGTCTAACAGCCGGGAGAACATTCTACTGGAGGAGAGGGAGGGTTGAATAGACAGAGGAACAGACAGGTTTTGGTTGTAGGGGACTCTATTATTAGGAAGGTAGACAGGATAATTTGTCACCCAGATCCCAGCAATCGAACAGTTTGCTGTCTCACGGGTGCTCGGGTTCGTCATGTTGTGGATCGGGTAGACAAATTATTGGGAGGGGCTGGAAATGAACCGGCGGTCTTGGTACATATTGGTACCAATTAAAAAAGTTAGTGGAAGATGGAGTGTCCTAAAGAATGATTTTAAAGAAGTAGGTAATAAGCTGAAGGCAAGGGCCTCCAATGTAGTATTTTCTGAGATACTACCAGTGCCACGTGCTAGGCAGAAGGAGCTTAGGGAGATTAATGCATGGCTAAAGATGTGGTGCACTAAGGAGGGGTTTGGGTTTTTAGAGCACTGGGCTGACTTCTCACTTCGGTACAATCTCTACAGCAGGGATGGATTGCACCTTAATGATGAGGGAGCTTTTGTGCTAGGGGATAGGATGGTAGAAATGCTAGAGAAGTTTTTAAACTAGTAGGTTTGGGGGGTACTAGATATAAGTAATGGGGTAGAAAGTGTAGAGGGTATAAGGGATGAATTGACAACTCATAGGGGAGGAGATGGGGGAAGGGGTAGTATAGTCCATAGGGAGGTAGTACTAAGTAACTCAAGTACAATGGCAGGAACTTCGGAGCTAAAGACTGATAACATAAATGGTATGCTTGCTAATGCCAGAAGCTTGTCAGGAAAAATGGGAGAGTTAGAATTATTAGCCATTAATGAAAAATGGGATTTAATAGGCATTACCGAAACATGGTGGGAGGAATCTCATGACTAGACTGTTAATCTGGATGGTTATAACCTATTTAGGAAAGACAGAGGCAATGGTAAAAGAGGAGGAGGGTTTTGTCTGTATGTTAAGCCTGAATTTAAGGCTATAGTCAGAGAAGATATTGGTGGACCTAGCGATAAAGTTGAATGTTTGTGGGTAGAGTTACATAGTGGAGCAGCAAATTCCAAAAGAATATTAGTAGGTGTATGCTATAAACCCCCAAATATAGCTGAAAGTGAGGAAATGCAGTTATTGTTACAGATTGGAAATGCAGCTGAGCACGGGCAAGTTCTAATAATGGGAGATTTTAATTATCCTGAAATAAACTGGGTAAATGAGACCAGCAATTCAACTAAGGGGAGCAGGTTCTTGAGTACACTCAGGGATCATTATCTGGCCCAGGTTATAAAAGAGCCTACTAGAAAGGAAGCTATCTTAGATTTAGTCATCACAAATAATATTGATATAATATCAAAATGTTGGAATAGGGCAACCTTTGGGAAACAGTGATCACAACACAGTCTCATTTGAGATTGAATTAAAAAAACACAATTTAAGGGGCCAACAAAAACTCTTAATTTTAAAAGGGCAGATTTTAATGGTCTAAGAGCAGCGATACAAAGTATAGACTGGGACAGAGAACTGATAGTTAAAAACACTGAACATAAATGGACAACATTTAAATCCTTACTGAATATACATACACATCGGCATATACGGTGTGGTAATAAAAGTAAAAGGAGTAAATTGCATCCAATGTGGCTTAACAATGATTTAAAGATCAAGAAAAGGAGTAAAAAGAAGGCATTTAAATTATACAAACAAGAGGGGACAAAGACTGCTTTACGGGAGTACAAGGAAATCAACAAGGCTTGCAAAAGGGCAATTAGACTGGCTAAAATAGAAAATGAAAAATGTATTGCAAAAGAGAGTAAGACTAACCCTAATATCTTTTTTAAGTATATTAATGGGAAGAAGGCGAGGAAGGAAGCTATAGGAACAATACAATGTAACACAGGCCATCTGAAAATTAGTGACCAGGAAAAGGCAGATGAGCTAAATAGGTTCTTTTCTTCGGTATACACAAGGGAGGTACCAGTGGTTGGGACACTGCAACATAATGGGGCTACACTACCTTTGCCAAATAATTGGTTAACACAGGAAGTAATCCAAAAGATGCTGGAAAAAATAAATGTTAATAAAGCCCCGGGTCCTGATGGAATACATCCAAGGGTACTGAGGGAACTGGGTTCTGTAATAGCCGAATCATTATATTTAATTTTTCAAGATTCAATCAACACAGGGTCTCTACCAGATGACTGGAGAAAAGCAGATGTGATACCTATATTTAAAAAGGGAACAAGAGCAAATCCGGGGAATTATAGACCAGTGAGCCTCACTTCTGTAGTGGGGAAGCTTTTAGAAGGGTTAATAAGGGATAATATACAAGAATATATCTATATGAACAGGATCATAAGTAGGAGTCAACATGGATTTATGAGGGATTAGTCATGTCAAACAAATCTAATTAGTTTCTATGAGGAGGTTAGTAGGAACCTGGATCAAGGCAACTCAGTGGATGTAATCTTTTTGGATTTTGCAAAGGCTTTTGATACAGTGCCACATGGGAGACTATTGTGCAAACTAAGAGATACAGGAATTGCAGTAAATATCTGCTCATGGATTGAGAGCTGGCTAAAGGACAGGAAGCAAAGGGTTGTTGTAAATGGTATCTACTCCGATTGGACTAATGTGGTAAGTGGTGTTCCTCAGTGTTCAGTATTAGGTACTCCATTTTCGCTGATGACACAAAGTTGTGCAAGGTAATTAAATCAGACAATGATGTGCTTTCCCTCCAAAGGCATTTGCATAAAATTGAGGAATGGGCATCTAAATGGCAGATGAGATTTAATACGAATAAATGTAAAGTTTTGCATCTGCGAAGGAAAAATAGCCATGCAATTTATATTCTTAATGGAGCAAATCAAGATGTATCAGATATTGAAAGGGATTTGGGAGTGCTTGTGGACAACAATCTAGGTAACAGTGCTCAAAGCCAAGCAGCAGCTGCAAAGGCAAATAAAATATTAGCATGTATTAAGAAGGGCATAAAAGCAAGGGCCGCAAATATAATTCTGCCACTTTACAAAGCTCTAGTACGCCCTCATTTGGAATATGGAGTACAATTTTGGGCACCACTTCATAAAAAGGACATTTCAAAGCTGGAAAATGTACAGAGGAGGGCAGCAAAACTAATAAGGGGAATGGAGGGGCTAAGTTATGAAGAAAGACTAAACAAATGAAACTTATTTTCTCTAGAAAAAAGGCGTCTAAGAGGAGATATGATTACCTTATATAAATATATCCAGGGTCAATATAAAGATTTGTCAAGGGAGCTTTTTGTGCCAAGAGGTTTTCAACTGCCAAGAGGACATCCCTTGAGGTTAGAAGTAAAAAGATTCCACTTTAAAGAAAGAAAAGGGTTCTTCACAGTAAGGGTGGTTAATCTGTGGAATTCTCTACCAGAGGAGGTGGTGACAGCAAATTCGATAGATAACTTTAAAAGGGGACTGGATCTATTTTTAATTAAAAAGGGAATTCAGGGTTATCATGGATAATTAGAGAGACAGTATTGATCCAGGGAGAAATCCGATCGCCAGTGTGTGGGGTCAGGAAGGAATTTTTTTTTTTTTTGCTTTCCTCTGGATTAATAATAAAAAAAAAAAAATACAAAATAATAGTTAAATAATTGATTAATAATCAATTAACAACTAATTAATTAATATTAATCTGCATATTGCAGATCACAGGAGATCTTAAAAGGTTGAACTTGATGGACTGTAAGTCTTTTTTCAACCTTAATTACTATGGGCATCATTCTATCACGGCCGCAGCCGTTGCGGGGCCGCAAGGACCGGCCGCAAGCTTTACGGCTATTCTATTCCCCTCCGGCCGGGGACTCCGGCAGGCTTGCGGCCGGCGCCTTGCTATCTCTTGCGGCCGATCGCGCTGGAAGAAAGCCTTTGATCTAAAACGGCCGCAAGAGTTTCGGCCGTAAGAAATTCCTATTTGCAATTCAATTGCTCCGGGAACCCTCTCTGCAAGGCTAAAAACGAGCCGCAGCTTACTTGCAGGAAAGAGGTCCCGCTAGCACCAATTAAGCACATAAAATAGCCCAAATAAAGCCATCCTGCACTTTGCAGAGTCTATAAAGTGATATTCGGTGTTAGCAAAAATAGCACATAATTCCCCTATACTCAAATCCGTAAAATATTTTTATTTTAATATCCGTAAAATATCCATGTAAAAAGTCCAGAGTGCTTGGAGCACCTCAGACACACCCACGCCGCAGCCGGAAAATAAACAGTTAATTCGAACTCGGGTTTGGGCTGATGTGCAAGCTTGAGAGTGGGTTACTTTTAATCCTCATGTCCCCCAATATGATCCCTAGCATTTACAGAGCTGTACAGTGCAGGCTTGAATTTATTTTTGAGTTTTTATATTTCAGAGCTTACGGCCGGTTCCAAGATATGCGGCCGGCCGTAAGGGGAGATCCTTGCGGGGCCGTATAATAGAATCGCGAGTTAACAGAACCCCCGCAAGGAATCGCAGCCTCACGGCCGATTTACGGCCGGTAATAGAATGTAATCATTGAAGTATTTTTTTACCAGCTCCCTGCTGTATAATGTTATTATTATTATCACTTACCTGTACAGGGATCTGAATGGGTTTCCATCTGGTGAATAGACTTCTCATCTCTCGCATATTCTCCCTCCTCATTAATTAAGTCAGGATATAGATCTCCATCTTGGGGTCCTGTTAGTCACAAGAGAGAGAAGCCTCTGGATTTGTACAGATTTACACAACTATCTGACATTAATATCTACAGAAACAGATCCTGGGTGTAAATATACAGACTGAGGTTTCATAGTTTTACTAATTAGCAGTTTATGACTAATGTGAGAATCTCTGTATATAAAAACACAATAAACTGATTTAATAAATTCACCAATATAACTTCACTAGGAAATTGCCCCACAATGCGAGGCGCTCATTGCTGTGCGAGTGCCACAAAGCGTGACCAACATCGTAAACCTTCCGGACACTGACAACTATATATGTGAATGTGAAATATCCCGTACATTTGCTGCGTGCATGTGTTAGACATTAAGTTATAGACTGATATTAGTAATGATTGGCCAGTACTAAATTCTAGACACTCCCCCCATCTTTATCAAGCTCTCTGAGCTATCCATTACGATACTGAGTTGCACAAACAATGCTCTATATCTCGAGAAATATGTACTGCAGAGATAAATAGCTATTACAATGTATAGACAGTTTTTAATTCTCTTTGAGATAAAATAAACATATAGTTATGGTGTTATATATACTTATTTTGTATTACATCCTCACCATTCAGAGGACTCTCCTTCACCTGCTGCTGATCTCTTATATTCAGCTCTTCTTGTTCAACCTTGGAGATAACTGGAGGCTTCACATCTAAAGATCCTACAGAGAGAGAGGAACAGATTATAGACCTTCACCATTGTAATTATTTACTATCAATCTAGTGTTTGTGTCTTAAAAACTATTTAATTCACCTTTATCATGAACTGCGATGTTTGTAAAACTTCTTGGGTGAGAGATGAAGGAGAAATCCACCTCAATAAGGACTGAAGTAAGTGATAATTGTCCATAAGATATTACTCACCTTCACTGATATTTACAGGAATTTCCTCCTCTTTATCCTCCCGGGGACTCCTCATATTTGTCTCCTGTTCTTGGTCAGACTCTGAGAGAACTGATGGTGTCACTTTGTCACTGTCTGTACAAATAAACATGAGACAGTCACAGGCTGGGATTTGTTATATGTCTTTATGGTCTGTACAAATAAACATGAGACGGTCACACAGTGGCATTTGTTACATGTCTTTATGGTCAGTACAAATAATCATGAGACGGTCACACGCTGGGATTTGTTACACGTCTTTATGGTCAGTACAAATAAACATGAGACGGTCTCACGCTGGGATTTGTTACATGTCTTTATGGTCAGTACAAATAAACATGAGACGGTCACACGCTGGGATTTGTTACATGTCTTTATGGTCAGTACAAATAAACATGAGACGGTCACACACTGAGATTTGTAAAAAGACTTGATGGCCAGTACAAATAAACATAAGACGGTCACACGGTGGGATTTGTTACATTTCTTTATGATCTGTACAAATAAACATGAGACGGTCACACGGTGGGATTTGTTACATGACCAAAATCCAATCAGACCCCAGGACTATAATGTATCAGAGATACATATAACAGACACGTAATAAATGGACAATCTCTGTCTCCAGACACTAACTGAGAAGATCTCACCTTTAGGTCTCACATACATGTATCTTAGTGGAGGATTCATGTAATAGGAAGTGTTTAGCTTATAGTGTAATGTAATGACTTGATATATATACATACGGAGGACATTAATACCTTGCAGAGATCAGTATAATTTGGGGATGATATTTGGCTCCTACATTTTACTTATAGTTTTTCTGTAACAACAGACCACAATAAATGTGTACAGTGATTTTTTTCTTAAGAATCTGACTAAAAAAAGGAATCTGTAATATGTCTTATTTCCTGTATGTTCTGACTAAGGGCTCAGGAAAGTGTGGATAAAGTTTTTGAGTGGTAACAATGGTCATTAAAATATATATATAAATATATGTCAGTTTCTGCACTTTTATCACTACATTATATACTGACTGATGTATGCCAATTAATATTTATTGAGAGAAAGATCCTGAACAAATACACAAGGTGAGAGCTGGTGTGATAATATAGATAATAAAACACACCCACATCACTGGGGAGATACTATGTTAGGACTAAATAATACTTGGTTTGTATGATCTGTTTTCATGTGTTGGGGTTTACACACACAGAGCTCTACTGATGTACACAGATGTACACATCTTGATTTTATATATATATATTTACCGATGCACTCCAGTAGCACAACCAGTTAAATTATATATAAATATTGTAACGGAACCCATCAATGTTTACCCTGTTTTATGGTTATTTATTTCTTTATGGATACAATATGATCCTACTGTTATACTGTATGTATGTTGGTTTATGCTCTGCAGAATATTGGCTCAGACTATTGCAGACCGTGGCATAATAGATAATCCTATCACAGAGGCTCCTCATAAGCAAGAGAAGCCTATTGTGTAAAGTGTTCACATTGTGAAAGATAGAACAAAGAGAAGGATAATCTTATCAATGTCTGTTATTGTATCAAAGAAGCCGTCTAGGCTCCGGGGGGTGTGACCACACCTATTGTTCTTTTTATGGATTTTTACCCATTCCTCCTTGCAAAACTGCTCCAGCTCCTTCAAGTTGGATGGTTTGTGCTTGTGAACAGCAATCTTTAAGTCTGACCACAGATTTTTCTATTGGATTGAGGACTGGGCTGTGACTCGGCCATTCCAACACATTTACATGTTTCCCCTTACACCCCCCAAGTGTTGCTTTAGCAGTGTGTTTGGGGTCATTGTCCTGCTGGAAGGTGAACCTCCGTCCTAGCCTCAAATCACGTACAGGTTTTGCTCCAGAATATCCCTGTATTTAGCACCATCCATCTTTCCCTCAACTCTGACCAGTTTCCCAGCCAAGGCTGCTAAAAAAACATCCCCACAGCATGATGCTGCCACCACCATGTTTCACTTTGGGGACAGTGTTCTTTTTTTGTCTCATTAGACCAGAGCACCTTTCTCCATTCATTTTCGGAGTCTCCCACATGCCTATTCGCAAACTCAAAATGTGCCATTTTGTTTTTTGCTGAAAGTAATGGCTTTCTTCTGGCCACTTTGCCTTAAAGCCCAACTCTATGGAGCGTACGGCTTATAGTCGTCCTATGTACAGATACACCAGTCTCTGCTGTGGAACTCTGCAGCTCCTCAATATATTTTTGCAAATTATATATAATTTTTTGCATTGAGTTTTTTCCAAAAGATAATTAGTGAGACAATAAATGAAAGAATTTTCTTTTCTTTTTGAGAATGTAAAGTCATTTGTTTTTATTTTCCTTTTTTTTATTTTCTCACATGGTATTTTTTCTTCTATATGCAATAAATAAAAATAATGTTTAAAAATAGTTTTCACAGAACCAATAAAAATGTAATTTTAACACAAGGTACAAAACTGTAGTTCTCTCTATATCTGTCTTCTATTAGTACTTATTTATTACCCACAAATCTTTGCACCGACAGTAAAACACAAGGAATGCCAGTTGGTACTCACTTATTTCTATACAACACAATATTTGTTACATTGAAGGATAAGTGTCACAGGAGGGAGGTATCTCCCATAAAGAAGAGGAATGCAAGAACAAGAGGTCATATATTTATGTTGGAAGGTGGGAAATGTGGGATCAATGTGCGGGCAGTATTTGCCTGGGACTAAATATCAGCAAATCCTTAGTGATAAGAGAGGTTTATGTGGTCTGCAGAGGGGAAGGATTGTCTTCCATGATACATTTTGTAATTATCAAAAAATAAATCAAAGATATATAAAAAGTTAAGTATGTATAAAATCCAAAACTAAAATACAAGCATACATATCTTATTCATTATAGTATCATTTGTACTCCCCACTTTACAGTCTCCCCAAGCTCTGGTGTGTCAGTACCACTAGTGTGACGTGGAACAAGTATTATATTCCCACAGTATATACAGATATATCTAATACTATGGGAATTATACAGCCCTGAAAAACACCCTTGGTCTAACCTCTGAATTATTATTAATATTATTATTAATATTATTATCCTTTATTTATAAAGCATTAACATATTCCATAGTGCTAAATACAGGGGATATGGTGGGTACATAAAAATCCCTTACTGGTACAGAAGGTGTAGCTCTACTCTCCTAAGAGCTGTTTGGGGGGAAAAAATACTCACAAAATACTTTTTGCCCCAAAACCCAGTCATGAAAATAAAAAACAGAGTCCTTTGGTAATTATCTCATTATTAGAGTTTATTTAGACAAAAATGTGGATCAGTAGCAAAACATCCAAAATGGCTGCTAGTGACCAGCTGAAGTGAACAGAAATATCAACCACATGACTATTATACTTGTTTACATAAAGACAATGGGCTAATCTATGCTCACCTCACCTAGAAACATGGCATCACCCACTCCACAAACAATAAAAGATTATTGATATTAGTATATCCAATCAGTAATCTGCATGTGCAAAACATGCACTGAAAGCATGCCACGAGATGCGCATAACACATTGTCAGATATGACATCCTGATCATCATTGAGCTATGCCCTTGTATATGACTGAAAAACATATATTGTTATGACTAAAAGTTGTTTACTGTCTGTAGCTGAAACTGCTAAATCATGGGTCACGCAGACTTAACTATTTCATAACTTATATCTTACAAAATGGAAAATACTGGTTCACAGCTTACATCTTAGCCAAATATCCCACTAACTGAAAAAAGTGATAATTGTTTTATATATATATATATATATATATATATATATATATATATATATATATATATATATATATATATATATACAGTATATATATATGTATATATATATATATATATATATATATATATATATATATATATACTCACACTAAAAATGTAAGGATATTTGTATTATTTCCACAACACTCCACCCATGACAATGAAAATTGTCATCAAAAGGAAAGAGTACAAATATGACAGGGTGCAATCTTAATATAAAATTCACAGCTATAGCTAAACAATAAAAAAATAAACGTATTAGGAAGTAGAAGTAAGATCTTCAGACTGACATTTAAAGAGACTCAAGGTCCCTAAAAGATCCAGTACAGTTGAGTTTCCTACAACATGGAGATATTAGATCTTATCTCACTGAGTCCTTTGCACCTTTTACCTTAATACATTCCTAACAAGAACATTGCAAAAAGAAAACGTACTTATACATAGAACATTAAAATACATTAGAAAAACGCAAGTTTATTAAACTGATATGATCCGTGGAATAATATAAAAAGTCGTTCAATAATGGAATCGATAGCATGAAGTTCACAGTCCAGATATTAAAGTCTGCTGAATGAAAACTTTACAATTCGTGAATATAAAGTAGAAGCAAGAAAAAATCAAATCTTTTTTTTTATTCATTGAATTTTTATTAGATGGAAATTACATAAAGTTACAGATAATATATACCATAAGTCTTATTTACATCTAGAATATATATACATTCATTGAGTATAAATATACTTATACACAAATATATACACAATAAAATATTAGCTTTAATTAAAGTATATACAACTGTTCCATCTATAAACAGATATGAATTCCTACAGACTATCCCCATTATCTGGTGTTATTATCCACTATTTGAGACAGCATTGTTAGTGCTTTAATGTATTACGTAGTCCGCATGGGAGCCACCTCCGTTCATACTTTATTTTATCATCTTCAGACATTTTAAACATATAACTATAAAACAAAATTGGTCACCATAGTTACCAACTTTTCAAGAATAGATATTCCTGCCGGTCCCCCCATTTCCCCTTTACACCATCTTGTGGTATAACACCAGTATCTATCTAGTTGGTTGTTCCCTAAATTTCAACCACACACCCCACACTTCATTAAATGTATTAATTGTATCTTCCAAAGAAATAATCAAATCTTATTATTATTATTATTATTATTATTATTATTATTATTATTATTATTATTATTAAATAATGGATTATGGGGGTCTGTATTGACCCCCTTATGAGTGACAGGGTTAATTATTGGCTTATAAGGGGTCTGTATTGACCCCCATGAGTTACAGGGTTAATTAAGGGGTTATGGTGGTCCTAATTGACCCTCATGAGTGACAGGGTTAATGAAGAGCTTATGGGGGTCTATATTGACCCCCATGAGTTACAGGGTTAATTAAGGGATTATGGGAGTCTTGATTGACCCTTATGAGTGACAGGGTTAATTAAGGGGTTATGGGGGTCCTGATAGTGTTAATTAAAGGATTATGAGGGTCTGTATTGACTCCCATGAGTGAGATTGTTATTTAGGGGCTCATGGGGCTCTGTATGAAGATAGTGTTAAATGTTATTTTCGCTTGTCCTTTAAGAACCTTTATGGTTCTTTAAGAACCCGCAATGCGTGAAATTCAAATGTTAATTTCAGTGGGGGTCCCTGATCGCGCCCCCCACTGTGAGGGTTAATGCGGGGTTAATATGGGGACCCTCCGGCACTGGGGGGTTAATGTTAGGTGCCAGTGGGGGTACTTACAGTACCCCGCTGCCGGCCTTAATGTTTGTGTGCCGCGGGCCATTTAAGGAGCCCCGACAAGGAATTGATTGCATTTGATTGGTTTTAAATGCAGAGGGGGACACGATCGGGACCCCCACTGCAAGGGTCAATGTGGGGAAATTGCGGGGAGATCCCCAGCATGAGCTTAATGTAGGCACACTTCGGGGTTCCGATCAGACCCCCGCTGCAAGGGGTTAATGTGGATTCTCCAGCTTATCTCGGATCTCTTAGGAAAGGTTGTACGTTTTTAGCAGTGTTTTTCGAGATCCTGGGTCGTGGAGCCTGGTTTTAATTTTCTTCGGCCGCCATTTTTTTTCTTGCTTAGGCGATTTTCGAGTGGCGAAACTGGGGAAATTGGGGTTATATTGGCGTTCAACTTCATTTGTAGAGGTCCTGGCTTTTTCTGATTATTGTGTTTTGGTGTTTTTTGGTTTGCGTGGTTATGTGTTTGTTTTACGGGTCGTAATTTTGGGTCGCAGGGTAATGTATTTTTTTCTAAGTGCCGCGGGTCGTAATTGTAGGTCGCAGGCAATGAGGGCAAGAAGGGGAAGTGAAACGCAGGGGAAGAGAGACCCAGGGGAAGAGAGACGCAGGGGAAGAGAGAGGCAGGGGAAGAGAGACCCAGGGGAAGAGAGAAACAGGGGAAGGACAGGAGAAGGTGAAGAGAAACACAGAGGAAGCAGAGTAGGAGGGAAAGCGAGACACAGGGTAAGGATAGGAGGAGGGGAAGAGGTTGTTTTGGGGACGTAGGGATGAGCGCCTTAGGCGCTCATCTCCACCATTGCAGTGAGCGCCTTCGGTGCTCCCTGCCTAAGTCGTACAGGGTCGTATCCACCAGAGCAATGAGCGCCTTTGGCAAGTTTCGGCGGGCTCGCTATGCGAGCCCACAATCGTTAGCAACAACCCGTATTGCTGAGAACTATATATGTGACTAGCGACTTGCCCGTCAAAAAATGACGGCAAGATCAAGTTTTTTCCCAAACATTTCTCCCTCCCATGTCTCTTTCCCTCCCCCTCCTGTCCCTCTTTGCCCTATCTCTCCCTCCCTTGTCTCTCTTTGCCCCCTCTCTCCCTCCCTTGTCTCTCTTTGCCCCCTCTCTCCCTCCCTTGTCTCTCTTTGCCCACTCTCTCCCTACCCTGTCTCTCTTTGCCCCCTATCTCCCTCCCCTGTCTCTCTTTGCCCCCTCTATCCCTTCCCTGTCTCTCTTTGCCCCCTCTATCCCTCCCCAGTCTCTCTTTGCCCGCTATATCCATCCCCTGTCTTTCTTTGCCCAATCTACCCAACCCCTGTCTCTCTTTGCCCAATCTATCCCTCCCCTGTCTCTATTTGCCCCTTTTATCCCTCCCCTGTCTCTCTTTGCCTCCACTCTCCCTCCCGTCTCCCATTCTCCCCATCGCTCTCCCCTGTGTCTCTTCCCCCTCTACCTCCCCTGTGTCTCTTCCCCCACTCCCTCCCCTGTACCCCCTCCCTCCCCTGTGTCTCTTTGCCCCCTTCTCCCTTCCCTGTGTCTCACCTACCTCTCCTGGCTCCCTTCCCCCATCCTGTCTCCCTGCTTGTGACGCCCACGTCATTAACTCCTTGGTTCCCCTGCACTTTCCCCTGTACTTGAAAGTGCCTTCTTCTCCCACTGGATCTCTGCATATGGCAGTCCGTGAGGGGAGCAGCGGTGGGCTCAATCCTCATCTCTGTCCTGTCTGCTTGTTGAGGCAGAGATGTGAAGCAACTGCGTAGAGCTGCCGAGGAGGGAACCCTGGGGGAGAAGCCAGCCGCAGGGCAACCAGCACAGGCCCAGATCGGAGCCCCGCTGCTCCCTCTCCAGGAAAGGCTCCTCCTTGTACACCCAACGGGGGTAAGTTTATTGCGGGCCTCGCGATCCTCTCCCCCTCTATATTGCAGCCTTAGGCCTGTGGCTCATGTATCGGATCTCCGCCCCCTGCGGCCTGTCCTCGGAGCCCAGCGCAAGGAAAGATGTTTAGTAGCTGCGGAAGAACCCAGCTGCAGGCCAGACAGCACAGGCCGGGATCGGAGGCTCCTCCTTGTACCCCCAACTGTCCTGCCTCCCAGGAGCTGCCTCCTGCAGCACTGATACCTGAAAGTGCTGGCTGGGTGTCTGAGCTTCCCGTGCAGGCGCCTGGGGTGATGTGGGCCGCGGGGGAGCATGGCAGCATCAGTGGCAGGGTCCTGGCAGTGCTGGCTGGGTGTCTGAGCTTCCCTGCAGCCTGGGGTGATGTGGGCCGCTGAGGAGCATCAGAAGGGCAGGGGGAGCCGTGCAGGCGCCTCGGGTGATGTGGGCCGCTGGGGAGTGTTGCCAGCAACTGCGGCCCTCGCTTTGCGAGGGCCGCAGCGTTAGCAACAACCCGCATGCTCACAACTATATATGTGATTACGTCAGATTTCTCCTACATATATAAAGCTTGTTCTATAAACCCCGGTAACTCTGATCAGTTTTGTGTTACTTTATTACACCGATTAAATGGGGCTGTAATTACAACTGTTATAATATAACTGTTTACATCTACTGATTTAATACAAGTTTTAGTTTGTAACATCTGATCTCTAGTGGACTGAAGTAAAACTAATATTAGAAACACAATCTAACACTAAATTATTACCATTTAGATACACGAAAATAAATTATTACCATTTATATACACAAAAAATACATTAAGATCGTCCACTTGTATTTCTATATGTAAAAAATCATATATAAATCACTTAAAGGCTATCAGGTTTGTGACCAAAAACACTAATATTTTAAGAATAGGAAAATGAAACAAAAACCCATGAAAAGAAGCTTATAATACGGTGTAGACCATTTAATGTGCACAATATTTGCTCCTTCACTTATATTTGCGCTTGTTCCAAACCATATTTAATAGCCTCTATCCTTTTTCAACCCCTATCAACAAAGGTCCTCATAGTTAGACCTATGGTATTCCCAGTAGTAACACACGGATGTGAGAGCTGGACCATAAAGAAGTCTGAGCGCCGGAGAATTGATGACTTTGAATTGTGGTGTCGGAGAAAACTACTTAGAGCCCCTTGGACTGCAAGAAGATCCAATAAATCAGCACTACACAAAATCAAGACATACTGTTCACTGGAAGGCTTGATCATGAGGCTGCAGCTCATATATTTTATCCATATCATGAGAAGACAGGATTTCCCACTCTGATGTGGGAAAGATTGATGGCACACGGAATAGGGGACAGCAGTGGCGGAGATAGAGCAATAAACATGAGCTCGATGGAGCTCAGAGGGGTAGTGACTAACAGATGTGCCTGGTGTGCTGCGGTCCATAGGGTCACAGAGAGTCAGACACAACCGAATGACTAATTAACACTAGCAACACAAGTAGGATTATTGGCCCTACTCCTCTCTGTATGTCCAAACTTACTGTATTTTGAACTTCTATGTGAGGCTATACATTTCTCTGATTCTGAGCGTTTCCTATTAAATTTGTGATGAAATTGTCTATTCCATCACGGAAAAACATTTCTTGAAGAATTATCTTTAACTTTTTCATTACTTCAATTGAAGTGAAAATTAGATGCATGAAGCCCTTTCTTTACACGCCCTATCTCTATATAATAGGGCAGAGTATTGTACCTTTGGTCAGGGGAATTAAACCTTTTTCTCCCCTTCTTCTGTCATTGATTTTTTTCTAAATTAATAATTTCTATTTTATTTTCCTCAGGTGTTATTTCACATTTCCCTCTTACAGCTTTCTCTTATTTCCTTTCTAATATCTTATTGTTTTGTCCAATTTATCTCTCAGACATTGCCTATTTCTTTCTATCATTTCATACTCAATATGTTTAATCTTATCTCTTGTACCTGATGACATGTCTGTAAAATCTTTACTTTCCCAAATCAGATTATTTTCCCTTTGCTTTGTTTATATGAGAGTTTCCCTAACATTGTCTGTGACTGATCCCTTAGATCACCATCTAACATGTTATACCATTCCTGTAGGAACTTATCATTATCCTGATCAAAAGTTGCATTTAAACAAATATAAAGTCCTCCTGGAATCATATGATCTTTAATAAGTTTCTAAGTTATTAATGTCCAATTCCTGCTTCATTTCAGTTATTAACATTTTACTAAATATTTATATATACATGAAAGATCAAGATTATCTGTTCCTAAAATTTTTGGTTCCTTGGGACCCCACCACCAAGAAGAATTTTCACTGGGTCACCTAAGCCTAGAGTGCTATGGGTACATTGTATATTATTTGGGGCACTCGTTCTATGTGTAACATGTGTTTCAGGGTACAAATATTGCATTGAGCCAATAACATTTTTTTTTGGGTAGTACAGCTTTAACGGTGACCTAAAGGCACTTCCATTAGCCCACCGTGATACCCAGTTTTCTCCAAGTCACAGGGTCAGGCTCTTGGCTGGAATCAGACTTGTGGTAAGCAGTAGATCAGGCTCCATAGACTTCTATGGGAGATTCACTGTTAACTAGGCTGTCAGACATAAACTGGATTGCTTTGTTTCAAAAGACAGAGGTCAAGTGCTGTCAAGTGCTTTGATCTTTTTCTTGTGATTATCCCTAAATTAGGAAATACTTGAATTAGCCATTGTTCCAGACCCCCAATTCAATTTATTAGGGATTCTGAATTGAGCGGACACACCTAACCACTATTTCCCCTAAACACACCAAACCCTAGGAATATCCGTTTCCCTGCTTAAAGGGTATCTTTGTCCGCTAACCAAAATCACCACCCTCCTCTAGGTTCCCTGCTTAGTGGATACCTTCTCTACAAATATCCTAGTTCTTTAGATTTCTGGTCCCTAACCAGGGTTTGACCTCCACCCCTTGTCCAGATCCTCTGGCTCTGGTGTACACAGTATCCTAATAAACCCCTGCTGTGTCCACATACTGACCGTAGATGAGTGACATCTTAGGCCATAGTGACATCAGCACCTAGCTGGGGAAATAGACAGACTGGCACCATTTCCTTGGAGACCAAGCCCAAGAGGGGAAATTCAAAAGGGGCAAAAGGTGTCAAACTGGTATTTACCAAATGAAGTGACACAAGTAAGGGACAAATACTGTATAAAAATGTGTATTAAAAAATAAAGATGATGCTCTGTTTGTGACACATATACATGGTGTGTGATATTTAGAAGATGTATATTATTTTTTTAATCAAATATTAATTTCTCCAGGTTATCCTGAACCCCGGTAACTTAGGTCCTGAGAATCACAACTTGTCCTAGAACCCGGTTAATCCGTCCTGTGTGGGAGGGGATACAGAACCTGGTACTCCTGCGGGTAGGATTGGTCACCTTGGCCTTTTGAAGCCCAACAAAGAGTGGGTTGTGACATTGTGGTTTATCTCTAAATACACTATTCTCCTCTTTCCCTCATGGTGTCCCAGGACTACCTCTGAGTCTATCCATGTACGCGACAGTCCAATATGGCAGAACAAGAGAGTGCGTCTGTGTGCTGGGCCTAACACAGGGACTCTAGTCAGAAGAAACGTTATAAACATACGCCATTCTGATCACAAACTAAAACTAAACACCTTACACCTTATAAAACATTTGTAGGGTAATTATAAAACACTTATACAGTAGTGCAGAGATAAAATGTAATAGAGTATGATTGTATATATATGTAAATATAAAGTACACATGAACAAGATAATTACAAATTTTATTACTATGATAGTTACGGCAAGTGAATATTCTTAAAATAAATTGTACATTTATTTTAATTTAAAGTTAAATATTTCCCAGAAGATACAACATAAGATTTCAGTAACACGTTTATATATTTTGCCATCACATGTAAGGTGAAAATGTATAAAGTCATTAAGATTTCAGATCACCCTCTTACTAAGCGTCCAACTAATGACATCACAAGGACTTCCAATCTGTGAGGAAGACTAATAGTCTTTAATAAGACTAATTACCTTTGTACATAGATATAATAAATTGTGTGGTAACAACATATAGATCTAATGAAGATAATATATATATATATATATATATATATATATATATATATATATATATATATATATATATATATATATATGGTAAATAAGAAGCCATCTAGAATATAAAGTTTAAATTTATAAACACTAAATGTAAAGACAGATAAACACCTGTCTGTCTGTCTGGTGTAAATAAGAAGCCATCTAGAGTGTATTGAGTTCACATAAAAGTCCAGGTCCTCAGAGATAACCCTCCCTACCACAATATATACATATATACACTAAATGTGACACATAAACTCCCTCCCTCCAAGATATCACTTGTATCCCCAGGTCTGTGCAGCCCCACATAGGTCTCTCACACAGTGACTGTAACACACACATTATAGGCCTGCAATACCGTGAGAAACGGCCTGGCCAATCAAAAAATTGCACAAGCGGTGACATCACTAGTTGCCAGGGAGATCAAAACAGTAAAAAAAACAGTCTTATATCTACATTTGTATTTCCAGAGTGAGAGACAGATTTATATACACAGCTTCACCATGGAAAAAAAAGAGTACTCAAAACCCGCCCCCTAATGTGCCGTGTGGCTCCTGCTTGTGCTGCTGAGCATAATGGGACTTGAAGTTTAGTGCATGGACTTCCGGTACATCATTTCCGGTTCTTTACCAGCGCTTGCGGCCTAGAGCGGATTTGGGTGTGTGTCCGAGCTCTGAGCAGGTAAATAAAGTGATTAATGTTCCAATTACTGATCAGGAGATAATACAGGAAGTTATTTGTGTCTGTGACTGGTTATCAGGTGCGAGTGGGATAAAGACCGGAAGTGATACCGGATATAATGATATTATACAATATATATAATACAAAGTGATGGGAGTGGGGCTGTCTATCTCTATATCTATCTGTCTATCTATGTATCTATCTATCCCTCTATCTATCTATCTTATAGGCGGACAGATACATAGAAAGACAGAAAGATAGAGAGATAGATAGATAGAGAGATAGATAGATAGAGGGATAGATAGATACATAGACAGACAGGTAGATATAGAGATAGATTGCCCCACTCCCATCACTTTGTATTATATATATAGTACTAGCGAATTGCCCGTCAAAAAATGACGGCAATGAAATTGTAAGGTAGCTAATGCTGTTTAGTGTGTAATAATGAAATATATAATACATTAATAAATACATATACTTTACCTATTTTAAAGCATTGTGTGGAAGAGCTGTGAATGTGTTTTGATGTTGCTGCAGCATTAGTGGTGTGGATCTGCTGTGTAAGCGTGCTGAATGTGTGCAGTGTAACACTGTGCGTGCGCGAGACCAAACCGTTAGCGTAGTCGTGTACTTCCGCATTGGTGTAAAATGGCGAGTAATGTGTGGTATACGTCTGTATCGGAATATCCGTAGGTGTTTTGTGGTGTTTTGCGAGTTTCTTGTGGTGTTTTGCGAGTTTAGAGTGCTGTAGCCTCGTTTTCGTTTTGTTCGGCGGCCATTTTTTCTCTCGCTTCGATTTTTTTTTAGTCTCTAAACTGTTTTATTTCGAGTAAAATCGAGGTGTAAGTTGTATTTTTGAGGTCCTTGGTGCTCCCTCTTGGTGTAGGTAAGGTTTTTATGTATGTGCTGTGTGTATGTATTGTGTTTTACATTTTGTAATGTTCGCGAGTTGCGTCCGAGTGTTGCGAGGCCGTAATGTGTGTGAACGTGTGTCGTATGTTGTTTGCGAGTGTCGTAATGTGTGTGTCGTGCTGTTTGGTTTGCGAGGTAAAGTTTGCGAGGGTCGCAGTTGCTGGCATGGAGCGCCTTTGGCGCTCCATGCCAGCAACTGAGACCCTCGGCCACTGCCCTCGCTTTGCGAGGGCCGCGACTCGCGTAGCGAGCCCGCGGCCCTCTCTTCGCGAGGGCCGCGGGCTCGCTACGCGAGCCCGCAACGTTAGCAACAACTCGTACGCTCACAACTATATATGTGATAATATAATATCATTATACCCGGTATCTGTTCCTGTCTTTATCCCACTCGCACCTGATAACCAGTCACAGATAGATAGACAGATAAATAGATAGACAGCCCCACTCCCATCACTCTGTATTATATATATGACAAAAAATGACGGCAATATAATTGTAAGGCAGGTAATGCGGTTTGGTACACAAAGTAAGTATTTTGATTTTGTGAGTACCTTTGGCGCTCATTGCCAGCCTCTTGGTGTATTTTTGGTTATCAGAGCTCCTTTAGCGCTCATTGCAAGGTTTGTGCTGATGGTGTTTTGGCGAGCATTGCGAGCCTCTCCCCTGGTGTAGTTGTGCTCCTCTAAACACCGTTGACGCTCCTTGTGAGACGCGCGCTGAGCGCCTTTAGCTTTTATTCTGATCTTGTAGTCTGTTTTTTTTTTCTATGTATGTGTTTTGTAATGATAATTAATTAATTAGTAGAGTTATAAAGTAATATACTTGACCTATTTGTAATTAATATTTGCAGCAAGGAATGTGCTGAAGAGCTAACAATCTATTTTGATGTTCCTGCAGCATACAATGTAGATTTGCAGTGTTGTTGAGCTGAGGTGTAAGTGTCAGCAATGTGTGCAATGTGTAGTGTAAATAGGCTGCGTGCGCGAGGGGAAACCGTTTGTGTAGCTATGTACTTCCGCATTCTGTAAGTTAATGTTGTAAAATGGCGGCGAATGTGGTACGCGGGTGTGGAGCATTTAGTGTCCTTCCAAATAGTGTATTTATTACCTTGTACGGGTCTGTGTAAAAGTTGTATGTGCCTGCCGGTGTTTTCCGTGCTTAGGGGTCGTGTAGCCTCGTTTTCTTTTTTTTTCAGTGGCCATTTTTTCTCTTGCTTAGGGGATTTTCGAGTAGCGAAAGTCTCTAAATTGGCTTTAAATCTGCATGTAACCTCATTCCCAGACGTCCTGGCTGTCCCCCCTTGCTCAGTATGTTTATTTTATTTTATATTTTGTGTGTGTTTCTTATTTTTTGGGGCTCGTATTTTTTTTCCTAAGTGGCGGTTTCCTTTTGTAAGTGTTACGGGCCGTAATTTTTTAGAGGCAATTTTTTCAAAGTGCTACGGGACTCGCAGTGTGAATTGTTTATTAGATTTTTCTGTTGATGTTTAGTTCCGCGGGTTGTGGGTATGATGCGCAAGTTGTGCGGGGTCGTGTAACAAATCCCAGTGTGTGACCGTCTCATGTTTATTTGTACAGACCATAATGACATGTAACAAATCCCAGCGTGTCACTGTCTCATGTTTATTTGTACAGACCATAAAGACATATAACAAATCCCAATGTGTGACCGTCTCATGTTTATTTGTACAGGCCATAAAGATGTGTAACAAATCCCAGCGTGTGCCCGTCTCATGTTTATTTGTACAGACCATAAAGACATATAACAAATCCCAGCGTGTGACTGTATCATGTTTTTTTGTACAGACCATAAAGACATATAACAAATTCCAGCGTGTGAACGTCTCATGTTTATTTGTACAGACCATAAAGACATGTAACAAATCCCAGCACGTGACCATCTCATGTTTATTTGTACAGACCAAAAAAACAAATAACAAATCCCATGTGTGAGCATCTCATGTTTATTTGTACAGACAGTGATAAAGTGACACCATCAGATCTCTCAGAGTCTGACCAAGAAGAAGAGACAAATATGAGGAGTCCCCGGGAGATGAAAGAGGAGGAAATTCCTGTAAATATCAGTGAAGGTGAGTAATATCTTATGGACAATTATCACTCACTTCAGTCCTTATTGAGGTGGATTTCTCCTTCATCTCTCACCCAAGAAGTTTTACAAACATCGCAGCTCATGATAAAGGTGAATTAAATAGATTTTAAGACACAAACACCAGATTGATAGTAAATAATTACAATGGTGAAGGTCTATAATCTGTTTATCTCTATCTGTAGGACCTTTAGATGTGAAGCCTCCAGTTGTGTCCAAGGTTGAACAAGAAGATCTGAATATAAGAGATCAGCAGCAGGTGAAGGAGGAGGAGAGTCCTGGGAATATCAGGGAAGGTGAGGAATTAATACACAATAAGAACATTAATAATACATTCTGTAATGTCACACTGTCACCATAACTATATTTATGTTATCTTAAAGAGAATTCAAAACTGTCTATACATTGCAATAGCTATTTATCTCTGTAGTACATAATTCTCGAGATATGCAGCATTGTTTGTGCAACTCAGTATCGTAATGGATAGCTCAGAGAGCTTGATAAGGGTGGGGGGAGGGTCTAGAATTTAGTACTGGCCAATCATTACTAATATCAGTCTATAACTTAATGTCTGACACATGCACGCAGCAAATGTACGGGATAATTCACATTCACATATATAGTTGTCATTGTCCTGAATGCTTACGATGTTGGTCACGCTTTGTGGCCCTCGCGTAGCAATGAGCACCTCGCATTGTGGGGCAATTTCCTCGCGCAGCAATAATCGGCGAAGGCGCTCATTGCAGGCCTCGCCCTGAGCTCCAGTGGCGATCATCGCCAGCGGCGCCGCACTTAGGCTTAGGGCTTGCGATAAGCGATGCACGCCAGCGGCAGACGCTGGACTTACGACCCGTACGACTTAGTACCTCGGTCTGTAAATTTACACCCGGGATCTGTTTCTGTAGATATTTATGTCAGATAGTTGTGTAAATCTGTACAAATCCAGAGGCTTCTCTCTCTTGTGACTAATAGGACCCCAAGATGGAGATCTATATTCCGACTTAATTAATGAGGACGGAGAATATGAGAGAGATGAGAAGTCTATTCACCAGATGGAAACCCATTCAGATCCATGTACAGGAGAGTGATAATAATAACTCCTTAGAGATGAGAGATAAACTTAAAATATATAAGAAAATTACCATTTTACAGTGTATTAATAAAGTAATATGAATTAATAAATGCATATACTTTACCTATTGATAAAGTAAGGGGGAAATAATTTAATAGGAAAAAAAGTAGGATAATTTAGTGTTCTCCAGGATAAAGCAAGATAAGTGACTACAAAATTAAAAAGCTTCTATCCTGAAATAGTGGCTGCCAGTCAAGAAAAATGGGTGTCACTGTCCCATAATACTGTGGGATTAGAAATAAGTGACCACCTTTATTATGACAGATGGAGTGGTATAATATTTTAACTCTAGAGCTTAGAAATAAGCATCATAATGGTATAATAATAATAAAGTGATGCTGGTATACAAGCCTCATATGCAAAAGGTATTTGCTAATCATAGGGATGCAGCAACATATATTACTAGCGACTTGCCCGTCAAAAATGACGGCAATAAATTGAAGCCTGGCAATGGTGTTTGTCACACACTGCGAGCCTCTCCCCCCTCTACTTTATTGGCCTCGCGATGAGCGCCTTCAGCGCTAATCACGGGCCTCGCAATGAGCGCCTTCGGCGCTCATTGCGAGCCTCTCTACCCCTCTACTTGACGGGAGGGGCTCATTGCGAACCTCCTCCCCCTCTACTTTACTGGCCTTGCAATAAGCTCCTTCAGCGCTCATCTCGGGCCTTGCAATGAGTGGCTTTGGAACTCATTGTGAGCCTCTCCCGCCCTCTACTTCCTCTCCCTTCCCTCTGTCTCTTCCCCCCCTCTCCCTCTCCTGTGTCTCTTTCCCCCCTCTCCCTCCCCTGTGTCTCTTTCCCCCCTCTCCCTTCCTTGTTTCTCCTTCCCCCTCCCCTGTGTCTCTTTCCCCCCTCTCCCTTCCTTGTTTCTCCTTCCCCCTCTCCCTCTCCTGTGTCTCTTCCCCCTCTCCCACTCCTGTGTCTTTCTCCCTCCCCTGTGTCTCTTCACCCCGTCTCCCTCCCCTGTGTCTCTTCACCCCGTCTCCCTCCCCTGTGTCTCTTCACCCCGTCTCCCTCCCCTGTGTCTCTGCCCCCCTCATCCCTCCCCTGTGTCTCTCCACCCCCTGACCCTCATCTCTTCCCCCTCCGCTGTGTCTCCTCCCCATGTCTATTCCTCCCCTCCTCTCCCTCCCGTTTCTCTTCCTCCCCTACCGTTTCTCTTCCTCCCCTCCTCTCCATCCCGTGTCTCTCTTCCCCCTCCTCTGTGTTTCTCTTCCCCCTCCTCTTCTCGCTCCCCTGTGCCTCTCTTCCCCCTTCCCTGTGTCTCTCTTCCCCCTCCTCTCCCTCCCCTGTGTCTCTCTTCCCCTCCCCTGTATCTCACTTCCCCTGTGTCTCTCTTCCCCTCCCCTGTATCTCACTTCCCCTGTCCCTCTCTTCCCCTCCCCTGTATCTCACTTCCCCTGTGTCTCTCTTCCCCCCCTCCTCTCGTGTCTCTATTCCCCTGTCCCTCTCTTCCCATCCCCTGTATCTCACTTCCCCTGTGTCTCTCTTCCCCCCTCCTCTTGTGTCTCTATTCCCCTGTCCCTCTCTTCCCCTCCCCTGTATCTCACTTCCCCTGTGTCTCTCTTCCCCCCTCCTCTCGTGTCTCTATTCCCCTGTCCCTCTCTTCCCCTCCCCTGTATCTCACTTTCCCTGTGTCTCTCTTCCCCCCCTCCTCTCGTGTCTCTATTCCCCTGTCCCTCTCTTCCCCTCCCCTGTATCTCACTTCCCCTGTGTCTCTCTTCCCCCCTCCTCTTGTGTCTCTATTCCCCTGTCCCTCTCTTCCCATCCCCTGTATCTCACTTCCCCTGTGTCTCTCTTCCCCCCCTCCTCTCGTGTCTCTATTCCCCTGTCCCTCTCTTCCCCTCCCCTGTATCTCACTTCCCCTGTGTCTCTCTTCCCCCCTCCTCTTGTGTCTCTATTCCCCTGTCCCTTTCTTCCCCTCCCCTGTATCTCACTTCCCCTGTGTCTCTCTTCCCCCCCTCCTCTCATGTCTCTATTCCCCTGTCCCTCTCTTCCCCTCCCCTGTATCTCACTTCCCCCCCTCCTCTCATGTCTCTATTCCCCTGTCCCTCTCTTCCCCTCCCCTGTATCTCACTTCCCCTGTGTCTCTCTTCCCCCCCTCCTCTCGTGTCTCTATTCCCCTGTCCCTCTCTTCCACTCCCCTGTATCTCACTTCCCCTGTGTCTCTCTTCCCCCCCTCCTCTCGTGTCTCTATTCCCCTGTCCCTCTCTTCCCCTCCCCTGTATCTCACTTCCCCTGTGTCTCTCTTCCCCCCCCTCCTCTCGTGTCTCTATTCCCCTGTCCCTCTCTTCCCATCCCCTGTATCTCACTTCCCCTGTGTCTCTCTTCCCCCTCTCCTCTCGTGTCTCTCTTCCCCTGTCCCTCTCTTCCCATCCCCTGTATCTCACTTCCCCTGTGTCTCTCTTCCCCCCTCCTCTTGTGTCTCTATTCCCCTGTCCCTCTCTTCCCATCCCCTGTATCTCACTTCCCCTGTGTCTCTCTTCCCCCCCTCCTCTCGTGTCTCTATTCCCCTGTCCCTCTCTTCCCCTCCCCTGTATCTCACTTCCCCTGTGTCTCTCTTCCCCCCTCCTCTTGTGTCTCTATTCCCCTGTCCCTTTCTTCCCCTCCCCTGTATCTCACTTCCCCTGTGTCTCTCTTCCCCCCCTCCTCTCATGTCTCTATTCCCCTGTCCCTCTCTTCCCCTCCCCTGTGTCTCTCTTCCCCCCTCCTCTTGTGTCTCTATTCCCCTGTCCCTCTCTTCCCCTCCCCTGTATCTCACTTCCCCTGTGTCTCTCTTCCCCCCTCCTCTCGTGTCTCTATTCCCCTGTCACTCTCTTCCCCTCCCCTGTATCTCACTTCCCCTGTGTCTCTCTTCCCCCCCTCCTCTCGTGTCTCTATTCCCCTGTCCCTCTCTTCCCATCCCCTGTATCTCACTTCCCCTGTGTCTCTCTTCCCCCCCTCCTCTCGTGTCTCTATTCCCCTGTCCCTCTCTTCCCATTCCCTGTATCTCACTTCCCCTGTGTCTCTCTTCCCCCCTCCTCTTGTGTCTCTATTCCCCTGTCCCTCTCTTCCCCTCCCCTGTATCTCACTTCCCCTAAGTCTCTCTTCCCCCCCTCCTCTCGTGTCTCTATTCCCCTGTCCCTCTCTTCCCCTCCCCTGTATCTCACTTCCCCTGTGTCTCTCTTCCCCCCTCCTCTTGTGTCTATTCCCCTGTCCCTCTCTTCCCCTCCCCTGTATCTCACTTCCCCTGTGTCTCTCTTCCCCCCCCTCCTCTCGTGTCTCTATTCCCCTGTCCCTCTCTTCCCCTCCCCTGTATCTCACTTCCCCTGTGTCTCTCTTCCCCCCCTCCTCTCGTGTCTCTATTCCCCTGTCCCTCTCTTCCCCTCCCCTGTATCTCACTTCCCCTGTGTCTCTCTTCCCCCCTCCTCTCGTGTCTCTATTCCCCTCCTCCTCTCCCTCATGTATCTATTCCCCTGCTTCTCCCCTCCTTGTCTCTCACCCTCACCTCATTGCGGTTGATGCGTGCGTGCGCGCGCGCGCACGCTTATGCGACGTCTTCGCGTGCTCGCGCACGCTTGTCTGCCCGGCTACCCGCGCACACGACGTCTTCGCGCGCGCACGCTTGCCGGCTACCCGTGCACTCCTGCAGTAGGGGTGATGGGCGCAATGGTGAAACTGCGAGTTGTCGTCAGTTGCGGCCCTTCCTTTGCGAGGGCCGCAAAGCGTGACGACAACTCGCAGTTAGACAATTATAATATGTGATAGTTGAAAAAGTTTGAGGATAGGCGCTGTTTATTTGTAAAAAAGTGCACTAAACTAAGAAAAGTTTAAAAACAACAACAAAAAGGCAGGGGGTAGAGAATGGTACCTAGTATAAATATGAACGAATGGCACATGCCAACAAATTCTCTATAATGAAATTTTACGTAGTGGACCACCTCTGCATAAAACCAAGAGGAGGTGATATCAATACACAACTTTTATAGCTGGAAAGCAGATGGATTTTTACCTTAAACTCACAGTATCCGAATGGCCTTAATGAGGGCTTCTCGTATTCAGCATTCTTATGAGTAGTTACCATTTATTACAGATCTTATACTTAGCACTAGACCCTTATATAGAATCCAATGGTTCCTTAACCCCAGATACAGTATATATAGCTTAGCTCATTAGCCTTTCCATCTCTATCAAGAGTACTTTATCTACTTTTTTTTTCTTTCAAACTCTAACAACCCCAAGTACATTACACCCTCACTTTTTTTTACATTTCCTTCAACCCTTCCATCATATTCATTCCTCACGTCTAGTTTTATTCACATTTTATCCCATACCTATATTCACACTTCTTTTATATTCATTTCTCCCCTTCCCAACTACCTTACACCTTTTACACACCACAATCACCCTCACCCTCATATTTCACATTAGCATGACTATATTAATTTTTTATTTCTCACTTTTTTTTTTTTTTCTAACTTTATAAGTTACATATATACCAACACATTTTACATTTAGTTTTTACACAACCTACACTTTTCACCCACATTTAGCCATTCAGCCCATACATTTATCAGGGACTTCATTCACCACTTTAAATATGTTAATTCAACATATTTTCACCATCACATTACTTTTATCCACAATTACAATAATCCACCTTTAGTCCCCTTTCCCTTTACACACACAGTTCACACTATCATATACTCAATACCTCTCACTTCATACACCCTTACTATTATATCAAGCATTTACATTTTTATTATTTTTCTATTCTCTTAGGTCATATACACCTTTGTTCACACTAAGCTTTCACTTTTATTCAACCCCCTATTTAGCCCTTATACTTACTATGGGACCCTATCCACCTCCCTACAATTATTACTTTCAGATTATATATTATATTCTATTTCGCCATTTACCTTCTACCATCCAACATTTATCATCTCTGCATATCACTGCTACTTTTTTAATTTTTTTTTTTTTTTTTTAATGTTTATCTCTTTCACTTTCTAGCTCTAATTGCCTTTATCCACCTTAAGTCCTCTACCCTCTTATACAACCACATACTCTGAGTGGGTGGTGCTAAACACACATAGACATAGCATGTAATTACTATGGATGCTGTTCCAGTGTTTTCCATTGAGAATAAAGTTTTATTCATTCAAATCAAGTCATGACATCACATGCATGTCACGTGACCAACGTTCATCACGTGACACACCAACCAGGAAGTAAATGCCATAGTGCCTAGGCCTTAAATAGGCCACTCATTCTTACACATACTAGCCCATGAGTAAGCCCCATTAAGTGGTGAAACGGAGACCGTCGGGAGCAGGGGGGAGATGGTACACTTCATTCTATGCTCTTTGTGAGCCACAGCAGAACAACTATACCCCTGTTTGGTATTTCAATAAATGCAAGTATACATGTATTGCTTTATGTCCTAAAGGGGAGACTTAAGATACTCCTATCCTTTTTTTCTCACACTTAAGCAGTAAAAGCCCAACTTTATGCAGTGGTTTGATAATGCTATAAGTGATACATATGTCTATTCAAGGATTGATGGTGATATCTGCCTCCCCTCTATACTTCAAATTAAATTATAGTATACTGCGTTCATATTTATATTTATACTAGGTACCATTCTCTACCCCCTGCCTTTTTGTTGTTGTTTTTAAACTTTTCTTAGTTTAGTGCACTTTTTTACAAATAAACAGCGCCTATCCTCAAACTTTTTCATCTATAATATATGTTGCTGCATCCCTATGATTAGCAAATACCTTTTGCATATGAGGCTTGCATACCAGCATCACTTTATTATTATTATACCATTATGATGCTTATTTCTAAGCTCTAGAGTTAAAATATTATACCACTCCATCTGTCATAATAAAGGTGGTCACTTATTTCTAATCCCACAGTATTATGGGACAGTGACACCCATTTTTCTTGACTGGCAGCCACTATTTCAGGATAGACGCTTTTTAATTTTGTAGTCACTTATCTTGCTTTATCCTGGAGAACACTAAATTATCCTACTTTTTTCCCCTATTAAATTATTTCCCCCTTTTTTTGAATTTAGTGTTAAGCACTAGGAAATTGCTTAGGTCATATATTCATATCTATTAATAAAGTAATATGAATAAAAAAATGAATATACTTTACCTATTGATATTTAATATGCAGCAATCAAAATCTTGAAGAGCTAACAATCTATTTGGATTTTCCTGCATTTGAAAATGTACAGTTGGAGTGTTGATCATCTGAGGAGAAAGTGTCAGCAATGTGGCAAGTGTGCAGTGTAAATAGGCTGCGTGCGCAAGGCCAAACCGTTTTGTTTAGGCGGGTAAGGCGGCATTTTAGAATCCTAATGTTATGAGTTGTAAGTAAGTGTTGTAAAATGTGTTACTTGGCTCGCGAGCATTTTCCGTCCGTCCCTTGTAATGGTATATTTTGTATCTGCTACGTTCCTGGCTAACTCGTACGTAGCTGGCGGTGATTTTCACAGCTCTGTGTTTATTAGCCTCGTTTTTATTTTTTTCATCCGTCATTTTTTTTTCTCTCTTCTTAAATGCGACTTAAATTTGCGTGCAACCTCACTCCCAGACGTCCTGGCTTTCTCCCCGTGCTGTGTGTGATGCTTGTTTTTTATATTTTGTTTTTATTTTTCTGTGTTTTTGGTGTTTTTTGATGTAAGCGCTTCGGCCGTTAACTTCATATTTTTTATTTTTCTAAGTCCCTATTTCCTCATTCCGCGTTATTGTTTTTTTTCTAAGTCCCGGGGTCCGCATTTGCGGCCTGCAATGAGCCTTTGGCTTTGCGAGGGACGCAGTTCTGTGAGCTAACTTTGCTAGTGTGACGATGACTCGCAGTTTGACATTTATTATATGTGATTATTTGCGAGTAAACTGTGAGCTCAGCACAGATTGTGCACAGATGCACTCTATGGTCTCTACATGTACATTCACCCACTCACCTCAATCCCCATGGTCTCTACACGTACATTCACCCACTCACCTCAATCCCTATGGACCCTACATGTACATTCACCCACTCACCTCAATCCCCATGGTCTCTACACGTACATTCACCCACTCACCTCAATCCCCATGGTCTCTACATGTACATTCACCCACTCACCTCAATCCCCATGGACCCTACACGTACACTCACCCACTTACCTCAATCCCCATGGACCCTACACGTACATTCACCAACTCACCTCAATCCCCATGGACCCTACACGTACACTCCCCAACTCGCCTCAATCCCCATGGTCTCTACACATACATTCACCTCAATCCCCATGGTCTCTACATGTACATTCACCCACTCACCTTAATCCCCATGGTCTCTACACGTACATTCACCCACTCACCCCAATCCCCATGGACCCTACACGTACACTCACCCACTTACCTCACTCCCTATGGACTCTACATGTACATTCACCAACTCACCTCAATCCCCATGATCACTACACATTCATTCACCTCAATCACCATGGTCTCTACATGTACATTCACCCACTTACCTCAATCCCTATGGACCCTACAAGTACATTAACCCACTTACCTCACTCCTTGTGGACCCTACATGTATACTCACCCACTTACTTCAATCCCCTTGGACCCTACACGTACATTCACCCACATACCTCACTGCCTATGGGCTCTACATGTACATTCACCCACTTACCTCAATCTCTATGGACCCTACACGTACAATCACCCACTTACCTCACTCCCTATGGACTGTACACGTACAATCACCCACTTACCTCACTCCCTATGGACTGTACACGTACATTCACCCACTTACCTCACTCCCTATGGACCCTACACGTACATTCACCCACTTACCTCACTCCCTATGGACCATACACGTACATTCACCCACTTACCTCACTCCCTATGGACCCTACACGTACAATCACCCACTTACCTCACTCCCTATGGACTCTACACATACATTCACACACTTACCTCAATCCCTATGGACCCTACCCGTACACTCACACACTTACCTCAATCCCCATGGACCCTACACGTTCATTCACCCACTTACCTCACTTCCTATGGACTCTACACGTACATTCACCCACTTATCTCACTCCCAATAGACCCTACACATACATTCACACACTTATCTCACTCCCAATAGACCCTACACATACATTCACACACTTACCTCACTCCCTACGGACCTAAATGTTCATTTCAATGTAATGTTTTTATTTTAAATTGTAATTTTTTTATTTTAATTAATTTTATTTTTATTGTAATTATTTTTTTTTAGTAAATTAAGTTTTTATTATTTACATAAAGTTTTAGTTAGGTGTTAAGATATTACGGATTTGTACAGGTACCCCCATAGTAGAGGATTAGGGTACTATGGAAGTCCATAGGGACCCCTATGGTAGAGGACTAATTTTAGATACCATGGGGATCCCTATTGGGGATGGTCGGTGGGGCATTCCAAGTGCCCTCTGAACACTTAGTACAATTTCTTTACTAATATAACATCAGAAAACGTAGTGCCCATTTTATTAACAGCATCTACTATTTTATTCCTATTACTATTTAATCTCCACATTCTCAGCATCTGGGTAAGGTCATCCTTTTTCAATGGATGAAAAGATTAAGCATATAGAAGAGTATTTGTATCGGCATGCTTAATACTCCACTGTGATGTCAATATTCCACTTTATGTAGATATCGTTATAACTTAATTGATTCAAAATCTCTTTCATATAATCCTCATAACTCATAAACACTAGGGAACATTTCTTATTTGCTGGTGTAATGACCCCAATCTGCCATTTTATTTTCATTAGCACAATTCCTGATAGAAGACTTTGCACACACAGGAAGTTTGTATCTGCACAGTGGGAAAGTGTCAGTAACTACAGTCGGTGCTCTCCGCAGAGCTAATGGGCAGATTGTTAGTTTACAGAAACACCCACCCAGTAACAGGCATAAAAAAATGACAGCCTGCAGCAAGCAATAATTGCATGTAGAGGTTGCAATATGTAAAGTTTGTGTTTATACAGTATTTGTTTTTTTCTTTTAAATAACACTTAGCAGACTATCAGATTTAGTTAAGCAAAAGACCATAATTGATGATAATTGGTATGCACCGGATCACACTGCACTCTATATACTGTACATTCAGACATATTTTGCTTTGTTTTTGTATGATTTGACTTTTTATTAACTGCTAATTGGTCTCTTTAATTGATTATAATTACTATAATAGGTATATACTAGCTAATTATTCCATATAGAAGAATGTTAAAGCTGTCAGAATTTACTCCTTATTTTTTTTTTCAACAGATGGATCCAAGATTTGGAATAACATTGGAGAAGACCACATTTGTAACACAGTAGAAAAACTATTTCCATGTTCTGAATGTGGGAAATGTTTCAGCCAGCTCTTAGATCTTAATCAACATAAGATGACTCATACAGGAGAAAAGCCTTTTCCATGTTCTAAATGTGGGAAATGTTTCAGTCATGTCTCAAATCTTAATAAACATAAGAGGACTCATACAGGAGAAAAGCCTTTTCCATGCTCTGAATGTGGGAAATGTTTCAGTAAGCTCTCAGCTCTTAATATACATAAGAGGACTCATACAGGAGAAAAGCCTTTTCCATGTTCTGAATGTCGGAAATGTTTCATTCAGCTCTCAGATCTTAATAGACATAAGAGGACTCATACAGGAGAAAAGCCTTTTCCATGTTCTGAATGTGGGAAATGTTTCAGTCGTCTCTCAGATCTTAATGTACATAAGAGGACTCATAAAGGAGAAAAGCCTTTTCCATGTTCTGAATGTGGGAAATGTTTCAGCCAGCTCTCAGCTCTTAATAAACATAAGATGACGCATACAGGAGAAAAACCTTTTTCATGTTCTGAATGTGGGAAATGTTTCAGTCGTCTCTCACACCTTAATACACATAAGAGGACTCATACAGGAGAAAAGCCTTTTTCATGTTCTGAATGTGGGAAATGTTTCAGTCAGCTCTCAGCTCTTAATAAACATAAGATGACTCATACAGGAGAAAAACCTTTTTCATGTTCTGAATGTGGGAACTGTTTCAGTCGGGTCTCAGATCTTAATACACATAAGATGACTCATACAGGAGAAAAACCTTTTTCATGTTCTGAATGTGGGAAATGTTTCAGTTATGTCTCAGCTCTTAATATACATAAGAGGACTCATACAGGAGAAAAGCCTTTTTCATGTTCTGAATGTGGGAAATGTTTCAGTCAGGTCTCACACCTTAATACACATAAGAGGAATCATACAGGAGAAAAGCCTTTTCCATGTTCTGAATGTGGTAAATGTTTCAGTCGGGTCTCAGATCTTAATAACCATAAGAGTACTCATACAGGAGAAAAGCCTTTTTCATGTTCTGAATGTGGGAAATGTTTCAGTCGGGTCTCAAATCTTAATAGCCATAAGAGGACTCATACAGGAGAAAAGCCTTTTCCATGTTCTGAATGTGGGACATGTTTCAGTCGGGTCTCAAATCTTAATAGCCATAAGAGGACTCATACAGGAGTAAAGCCTTTTCCATGTTCTGAATGTGGGACATGTTTCATTCAGGCCTCATATCTCAAGCGACACATGAGAACTCACACAGGATAAACACCATTTGCATGATCTGAAACTCACATGAGAAAATGTTTCAGTAAGATTTGAAATGACACAAGAAACTCACACAAGATAAAGACCAGTTGTATGTATGGAATGTGGGTAAGGGTTTAATATGAGTCCGCCATTACACATCAACATGACACATCATGCAATTCTACTTAAATCATATAAATGTAAGTAATTAAAAACATTAGCAAGCTCATAAAGATCTATGGATATCTGAGTTGTAAATCACTTTAATAGAGCAGTAAGTTGTACTAATGTATCAGCTTGTATTATTACAATACATGATATGATGCTGGACTGTGCATTGCTGCTTTTTGCTTTGTTACCAATAACCTTTCGATTTAAGGGATCCAGAACGTATGGACTTTGCTCTACACCATCATGCTGAGCACTCATAATACATTTGTGGACCTGTAAACTAAGCTATATATATTTTTTATATAGTCTTTATATTATTTTTTAACCTTAATAGCCCCTTCCATGAATGTTCCTTTTTTCTATGTACATCTGTTGCATCAAACAAAGCAATGAGTTTAAAGGGCTTGAAAATAAAAAAAACTATGCTTTTAGGTACGGAAAGACTCATAAATGTCAATAAAGTTATTTTTTAATTGAATAAGAATTGACTGGGATATTTCTTGATTTAATCATACATCCCCCTCATTTACTGTTCCCTCTAAGCTGTGCGCGCGCGCACATACCCTGAGATGAGCGCACACAACTAAACATGGAGTGCACACAGATCCCTAGGGGGATATGTAATCTTAGTTTTCCCAATTAACTTTTTTTACACTAGGAGAAATAGATCTCCATTGGCCCTTTTTCTTTTGCCGGTGCTGCCTTTGAGATAGCGCTGGTGGGCGGAGAAACTCGATAGGGCAAATCTGGTGCTGATGTCAGATGTCGACGTCCGACATTAGCTTGCTCTCTCAAAGCATCAGAGTCATTCACCCTTCCATGCTGTGTAAACAACATTTCAATGTGTGCACATAACAAATCAAAGAATCACACAGGACAAAAGGAAAAGGGTCAATGGAGATCTATTTCTCCCTGGGTGGAAACAATTAATTGGGAAAACGTTATAAGCACATAACAAAGAAAGGAATCATACATTGCAAAATGAAATGTATATAGGGTCAATGGAGATCTATTTCTTAATGGGTGGAAAAAGGTTCATGGGAATACTAAAATTAAATATCCACCTGTAGGTAATTAGAAATGAATGTTCTTTCATATGGAATTAGTACGTGATGCCACCAGGCTGGTGGAGATAGACTGAGTACTTGGTGGGAACAAAGAACAGAATCTGTGGTTAAATGACTGAAGATATTTAGAATATCTGAAGGAGTTACTATTTAGTAAAAATAGTGCACTTTTATGGTATACTATGGCCTTGATTCAATTGAGCTATCGTTTACAGGAGCCCGTAAACTCATTTGCTGTTCAATTGGCGTCTTTTTGCGAGCTGCAAACGATCTACGGGTTACAGGCTAAAAAATCCCTGCGGTTGTAAAAATAGTAACTTACAACCCATCTAAGCCTTTGATCTTTCAAGCTTGCAATAGTTACAATCGCAAAATCGCTATTCAATTGCTACAGTTCCTCAAGCCCGCAAATATTTTCACACCGGTAAATGTCAAATGTAGAAGGAGACACAGGGGAGGGAGGGGGGAAGAGACACGGGGGAGGGGGAAAGAGACACAGGGGAGGGAGAGGGGGAAGAGACACAGGAGGGAGAGCTGGGGAAAAGACACAGGAGGGAAAGAGGAACGGGGGGGGGGAAAGAGACACAGGGAAGTGAGAGGAGGGGGGAAGAGACAGGGGAGTGAGAGGAGGGGGGAGAGACATGGGAGTGAAAGGAGGGGGAAGAGAGGGGAGGGGGAAAGAGACACAGGGGAGGGAAGGGGGGAACAGACACAGGGGAGTGAGAGGAGGGGGAAGAGACAGGGGAGTGAGAGGAGGGGAGAAGAGACGGGAGTGAGAGGAGGGGGGAAGAGACGGGAGTGAGAGGAGGGCCGAAGATACACAGGGGAGGGAAATGGGGGTGAAGAGACACGAGGGAGGGGGGAAGAGACAGAGGGGGGATGGGGAAAAATACACAGGGGAGGAGGGAAGAGACACAGGGGAAGGAGAGGGGGGGAAGAGACACAGGGGAGGGGGAAAGAGACCCATAGGAGGAAGGGGGGTTAAAAACTCAGGGGGGGAAGGAGACAAAAGGGAGGGGAATGAGACACAAGGGAGGAAGTAGACAGGGGGAGAGACTCGCAATAAGCACCAAATACGCTCATTGCCAGGCCCTTGATGAGCGCCGCTAAAGGCACTCATCGCTAAGCCAATAAAGTCGAGGGTGGGAGGGGAGAAGCTCACAATGAGCGCCAAAGGCCCTCATTGCAATGGCCGTGATGAGCACCAAAGGCTCTTATTGCAAGGCCCATGATGAGCGCCAAAGACGCTCATCGGGAGGCCAGTAAAGTAGAGGGGGAAACTCCCATTGTGTGGCAACCAGCATTGCCAGGCTTCACTTTTTTTGAATAAAAGCCATTACTGTATAATTACTCCCACCCTAATTCACAAATCAATCCTATCAAAAGGGACAGAGTGATAGTGAAGTAAAAGATCACTCTTATTGACATGATTACAGCAATCGAAACCCTCAAGCAACCAAAAAAAAATGTAATCATGTACTTTAAATACAAATTAAGATTTACAGGGCTCAGCAAATGCCAGGAGCCAGGTTATGATGCCACAAAATGCTTACAGGCACCTAGATTTCATCCCCTGTACGTCTCTGCAATTTGATTTTATTTGGAAGTAGACAGGCATGAGTGACTGAGTCAGGGCAGTATTGGCGTTACATTCCCCGGCATGAGTGACTGAGCCAGTGAAGTGTTAGGGTTACATTCCCGGGCATGAGTGACTGATTGAGGGCAGTGTTAGGGTTACATACCCCGGGCATGAGTGACTGAGTCAGGGTAGTGTTGGCGTTACATTCCCCGGGTTCAGCACTGCACCCTCCAGCAGAATGTACCTGTGTGTGAGGAGTGAAAGTTGCTGCTGCTAGAACAGCACTCACTGACACATATACTTAGCAGAGCATCCTATGTGCAGCTAATCTAGGCCTCTTTATTATGTAACTCTCAAGCAACCAGAAACTACAATTATCCGGCACCTACCAATCTCCATGGGTGCCGGTTAACTGGGAGTCTACTGTACTATAAAAGGAGATTAAGATCTATTGTAAATTCAATAGCTCTGCAGCATTGTGAGAAGAGTTCACCCAATATTATGTATATACAATTAAGAAGGTTAAATTCCAGTTACATGTGGAAGCGAATTGAGACACTGAGTGTGAGTAATAAATCTATTTTTACATGTAAAACATTGCAAAATTTCTTAAGCCATACTCTGTTATATTGTAAATGAATGCTAAATTTCAAGCAATGTATGCTAGTGAGCTTAAGACACAATAACATTGATTATCACCTGACTTACTCTCCTTGCAACATGTTGCACAATAGACATTTTTAGCATACACATACTCCAAAAATTAGAGGGAACATAGCCCTCATCCTCTCTTTTTCCCTCCACCCTCTCACTCCTAGCCTCTTCTCCCCCACAAATCTTCCTTATCATTATCCCTCTTTCACCCCATCCAATCTCTCTCTCTCTTTTCATCACATTCCAACCCTTCATCATACCTCTTATCTCCTCCTTACTATCCTTCCTGTGCAGATCTGCCAACCCTTTTTTTTTACCTGCTTCTGTTAAGTCCCTACCATTTTTATCTTCAACCATGCCCATTTTTTCATGAAAGGTTCCTTTGAGATCCCCAATTTTCTTGAAGAGATCTCATGCAATGGTTTGGGTCATGCATTCCAAGGGGGGAAGATGGTAGAAAAAGAGAGGGAGGATGATGGGAGAGGCAATGGGGGAAGAGGATGGGAGAGAGGAGAGGGGAGAGGATGAGAGAGACAGGGGGAGAGGATGGGAGAGAGACAGAGAGGGGAGAGGATGGGAGTGAGATAGAGGGGGAGGATAGGAGAGACAGAGGGGGAGGCAATGGGAGAGACAGAGAGGGAGAGGTTAGGAGGTACGGAGAGGAAAGAGAATGGGGAAGACAGAGAGGAGGGAATGGGAGAGACAGAGTGGTTAGAGTGGGAGAGAGACAGAGGATGGGCTAGGATGGGAGAGGGGGGGGGGTGGGAGAGAGACAGAGATGGGAGAGAGGGGGAGGATAGGAGAGACAGAGGGGGGACAGGATGGGAGAGACAGAGGGGGGAGAGGATGGGAGAGACAGATTGGGGAGAGGGGGAGAGAGACAGAGGATGAGAGAGACAGGGGAGAGGATGGGAGAGACAGAGAGAGGAGAGGAGAGGAGGAGAAAGACAAAGAGGGGTGAGCATGGGAGAGACAGAGAGGTGAAAGTATGTGAGAGATGGGGAGAGGATGGGAGAGATAGAAATGGGGGAGATGATGGGAGAGACAGAGAGTGGGAGGATAAGAGAGACAGATGGGGAGATAATGGGAGACATAGAGGATGGGTGGGACAGAGGGGGAAGAGACAGAGGGGGGAGAGGATGAGTGAGACAGAGAGGTGGGGGTATGGGAGAGACGGGGAGAGGATGGGAGAGTTAGAAATGGGGGAGATGATGGGAGAGACAGAGAGGGGGAGGATAAGAGAGACAGATGGGGAGATAATGGGAGAGACAGAGGATGGGTGGGACAGAGAGGGGAGAGGATGGAAGAGACAGAGAGGTGAGAGTATGGGAGAGACAGAGGGGGAGACGATCAGAGAGATAGAAAGGGGGGAGATGATGGTAGAGACAGAGGGATAGATGATGGGAGAAACAAATGGGGGAGAGGATGGGAGAGAAAGAGAGTTGAGAGTATGGGACAGACAGAGGCGGGGAGGATGGGAGAGCTAGAAAGGGGGGAGATGATGGGAGAAACAAAGGGGGGAGAGGATTTGAGAGACAGAGAGGGTGAGGATGAGAAAGACAGAGGGGGAGATATTGGGAGAGACAGAGGATGGGTGGGACAGAGGGGGGAGAGAATGTGAAGGACAGAGGGTTTTTGTTGATGGGAGAGACAGTGGGGGAGATGATAGAAGAGACAGAGAGGGGAAATGATTGTTGACAGAGGGGGGAGAGGCAATGGGGGAGAGGATGAGAGAGACAGAGAGTGGAGAGGATGGAAGAGAGACAGCGAGGGGAGAGGATGGGAGAGAGACAGAGATTTATAAGATAGATACTAAATATTTTATGGATATTTGTATTTCTCCACCACACTCCCCCTATGACACTTAAGCCAGGGTGCAATTTTAACGATCGTTTCAACTAAAAAAGGTATAAAAAAGAATAAAAAATGATAAACATAATTAGAAGTAGAGGCATGATCTTCAGCTTGGCTCCTAAAGAGACTTATGGCCCCTAAAGGATCCAGTACAGATGAGTTTCCTTCAACAAGGACATATTACATCTCACAGAGTCCTTTGCACCTTTTACCCTTCCCAACAAGAGCATTGCAAAAAAAATAACAAATTATATATAGCAAAAATAAAACAAAATACAAATTAAAAAGCAATTATAATAGTGCGATATTATCTGTGGAAAAATGTAAAAGTCTCTCAATAATGGAGTCCTTAGCACAAAGTTCACAGTCCAGATGTTAAAAGTCTGCTGAATGAAAGCTTTACAATCAGTGATTATAAAGCACAATCAAGAAAAAAAAATCAAATACTGATGAAAAATAAAAAACAATAGGTTCATAAAAAATATTAAAAACATAAAAATAAGTGAGCACCTGTTTGACCAAGTCCATATAAAAAGGAAATAGTCCAAAGGGGTGAATGAAAACATCCACATAAGCTGTTATATTTTACCATTAGTGATGTCGCGTACATAACATTTTCGGCTCGCTAACCGCGAACGCGAACCGCCGCAAATGTTCGCGAACCGGCGAACCTGGCGAACCGCCATAGACTTTAATGGGCAGGCGGATTTTAAAACCCACAGGGACTCTTTCTGGCCACAGTAGTGATGGAAAAGTTGTTTTAAGGGGACTAACACCTGGACTGTGGCATGCCGGAGGGGGATCTATGTCAAAACTCCCACGGAAAATTACATAGTTGATGCAGAGTCTGGTTTTAATCCATAAAGGGCATAAATAACCTAACATCCCCCTCCATCATCCTCCTCCCCTGCATCTCTTTACCCCCTCCCTCATCATCCTCCCCTGTGTCTCTTCCCCCCTCCCTCATCATCCTCCCCTGTGTCTCTTTCCCCCTCCCTCATCATCCTCCCCTGTATCTCTTTACCCCCTCCCTCATCATCCTCTCCTGTGTCTCTTTCCCCCTTCCTCCTCACCCTCCCCTGTGTCTCATCCCCCCTCCCTCATAATCCTCCCCCTCCCTCATCATCCTCCCCTGTGTCTCTTTCCCCCCTCCCTCATCATCCTCCCCTGTGTCTCTTTTCCCCCTCCCTCATCATCTTCCCCTTTGTCTCTTCCGCCCTCCCTCATCATCCTCCCCTGTGTCTCTTTGCCCCTTCCTCATCACCCTCCCCTGTGTCTCATCACCCCTCCCTCATCATCCTCCCACCTCCCTCATCATCCTCCCCTGTATCTCTTTACCCCCTCCCTCCTCATCCTCCCCTGTGTCTCTTCCCCCCCTCCCTCATCATCCTCCCCTGTGTCTCTTTCCCCCCTTTCCTCATCACCCTCCCCCGTGTCTCATCCCCCCTCCCTCATAATCCCCCCCCCTCCCTCATCATCCTCCCCTGTGTCTCTTTCCCCCCTCCCTCATCATCCTCCCCTGTGTCTCTTTTCCCACTACCTCATCATCTTCCCCTTTGTCTCTTCCCCCCTCCCTCATCATCCTCCCCTGTGTCTCTTTGCCCCCTTCCTCATCACCCTCCCCTGTGTCTCATCCCCCCTCCCTCATCATCCTCCCACCTCCCTAATCATCCTCCCCTGTATCTCTTTACCCCCTCCCTCGTCATCCTCCCCTGTGTCTCTTACCCCCTCCCTCATCATCTTCCCCTGTGTCTCTTTCCCCCCTTCCTCATCATCCTCCCCTGTGTCTCTTCCCCCTCTATCATCATCCTCCCCTGTGTCTCTTTCCCCCCTCCCTCATCATACTTCCCTGTGTCTTTTTTACCCCTTCCTCATCATCTTCCCCTTTGTCTCTTCCCCCTCCCTCATCATCCTCCCCTGTGTCTCTTTGCCCCCTTCCTTATCACCCTCCCCTGTGTCTCATCGCTTCTCCCTCATCATCCTCCCACCTCCCTCATCATCCTCCCCTGTATCTCTTTACCCCCTCCCTCATCATCCTCCCCTGTGTCTCTTCCCCCTCCCTCATCATCCTCCCCTTTGTCTCTTTCCCCCCTTCCTCATCACCTTCCCCTGTGTCTAATCCCCCTCCCTCATCATCCTCCCACCTCCCTCATCATCCTCCCCTGTATCTTTTTAACCCCTCCCTCATCATCCTCCCCTGTATCTCTTTACCCCCTCCCTCATCATCTTCCCCAGTGTCTCTTCCCCCCTCCCTCATCATCCTCCCCTGTGTCTCTTTCACCCCTTCCTCATCAGCCTCCCCTGTGTCTCATCCCTCCTCCCTCATAATCCTCCCCCCTCCCTCATCATCCTTCCTTGTGTCTCTTTCCCCCCTCCCTCATCATCCTCCCCTGTATCTCATCCCCCCTCCCTCATCATCGTCCCACCTCCCTCATCATCCTCCCCTGTATCTCTTTACCCCCTCCCTCATCATCCTCCCCTGTGTCTCTTCCCCCTCCCTCATCATCCTCCCCTTTGTCTCTTTCCCCCCTTCCTCATCACCTTCCCCTGTGTCTAATCCCCCTCCCTCATCATCCTCCCACCTCCCTCATCATCCTCCCCTGTATCTTTTTACCCCCTCCCTCATCATCCTCCCCTGTATCTCTTTACCCCCTCCCTCATCATCTTCCCCAGTGTCTCTTCCCCCCTCCCTCATCATCCTCCCCTGTGTCTCTTTCTCCCCTTCCTCATCACCCTCCCCTGTGTCTCATCCCTCCTCCCTCATAATCCTCCCCCCTCCCTCATCATCCTCCCCTGTATCTCTTTACCCCATCTCTCATCATCCTCCCCTGTGTCTCTTCCCCCCTCCCTCATCATCCTCCCCTGTGTCTCTTCCCCCCTCCCTCATCATCCTCCCCTGTGTCTCTTTCCCCCCTTCCTCATCACCATCCCCTGTGATAATCCTCCCCCTCCCTCATCATCCTCCCCTGTGTCTCATCCCGCCGCCCTCATCATCGTCCAACCTCCCTCATCATCCTCCCCTGTATCTCTTTACCCCCTCCCTCATCATCCTCCCCTGTGTCTCTTCCCCCTCCCTCATCATCCTCCCCTTTGTCTCTTTCCCCCCTTCCTCATCACCTTCCCCTGTGTCTAATCCCCCTCCCTCATCATCCTCCCACCTCCCTCATCATCCTCCCCTGTATCTTTTTACCCCCTCCCTCATCATCCTCCCCTGTATCTCTTTACCCCCTCCCTCATCATCTTCCCCAGTGTCTCTTCCCCCCTCCCTCATCATCCTCCCCTGTGTCTCTTTCCCCCCTTCCTCATCACCCTCCCCTGTGTCTCATCCCTCCTCCCTCTTAATCCTCCCCCTCCCTCATCATCCTCCCCTGTGTCTCTTTACCCCCTCCCTCATCATCCTCCCCTGTGTCTCTTTCCCCCCTTCCTCATCACCTTCCCCTGTGTCTAATCCCCCCTCCCTCATCATCCTCCAACCTCCCTCATCATCCTCCCCTGTATCTTTTTACCCCCTCCCTCATCATCCTCCACTGTATCTCTTTACCCCCTCCCTCATCATCTTCCCCAGTGTCTCTTCCCCCCTCCCTCATCATCCTTCCCTATGTCTCTTTCCCCCCTTCCTCATCACCCTCCCCTGTGTCTCATCGCTCCTCTCTCATAATCCTCCCCCACCCTCATCATCCTCCCTTGTGTCTCTTTCCCCCCTCCCTCATCATCCTCCCCTGTATCTCTTTACCCCATCCCTCATCATCCTCCCCTGTGTCTCTTCCCCCTCCCTCATCATCCTCCCCTGTGTCTCTTTCCCCCCTCCCTCATCATCCTCCCCTGTGTCTCTTTTCCCCCTCCCTCATCATCTTCCCCTTTGTCTCTTCCCCCTCCCTCATCATCCTCCCCTGTGTCTCTTTGCCCCCTTCCTTATCACCCTCCCCTGTGTCTCATCGCCCCTCCCTCATCATCCTCCCACCTCCCTCATCATCCTCCCCTGTATCTCTTTACCCCCTCCCTCATCAGTCTCCCCTGTGTCTCTTCCCCCCTCCCTCATCATCCTCCCCTTTGTTTCTTTCCCCCCTTCCTCATCACCTTCCCCTGTGTCTAATCCCCCTCCCTCATCATCCTCCCACCTCCCTCATCATCCTCCCCTGTATCTTTTTAACCCCTCCCTCATCATCCTCCCCTGTATCTCTTTACCCCCTCCCTCATCATCTTCCCCAGTGTCTCTTCCCCCCTCCCTCATCATCCTCCCCTGTGTCTCTTTCCCCCCTTCCTCATCAGCCTCCCCTGTGTCTCATCCCTCCTCCCTCATAATCCTCCCCCCTCCCTCATCATCCTCCCTTGTCTCTTTCCCCCCTCCCTCATCATCCTCCCCTGTATCTCATCCCCCCTCCCTCATCATCGTCCCACCTCCCTCATCATCCTCCCCTGTATCTCTTTACCCCCTCCCTCATCATCCTCCCCTGTGTCTCTTCCCCCCTCCCTCATCATCCTCCCCTTTGTCTCTTTCCCCCCTTCCTCATCACCTTCCCCTGTGTCTAATCCCCCTCCCTCATCATCCTCCCACCTCCCTCATCATCCTCCCCTGTATCTTTTTACCCCCTCCCTTATCATCCTCCCCTGTATCTCTTTACCCCCTCCCTCATCATCTTCCCCAGTGTCTCTTCCCCCCTCCCTCATCATCCTCCCCTGTGTCTCTTTCCCCCCTTCCTCATCACCCTCCCCTGTGTCTCATCCCTCCTCCCTCATAATCCTCCCCCCTCCCTCATCATCCTCCCTTGTGTCTCTTTCCCCCCTCCCTCATCATCCTCCCCTGTATCTCTTTACCCCATCTCTCATCATCCTCCCCTGTGTCTCTTCACCCCTTTCTTCTTCACCCTCCCCTGTGATAATCCTCCCCCTCCCTCATCATCCTCCCCTGTGTCTCATCCCGCCTCCCTCATCATCGTCCCACCTCCCTCATCATCCTCCCCTGTATCTCTTTACCCCCTCCCTCATCGTCCTCCCCTGTGTCTCTTCCCCCTCCCTCATCATCCTCCCCTTTGTCTCTTTCCCCCCTTTCTCATCACCTTCCCCTGTGTCTAATCCCCCTCCCTCATCATCCTCCCACCTCCCTCCTTATCCTCCCCTGTATCTTTTTACCCCCTCCCTCATCATCCTCCCCTGTATCTCTTTACCCCCTCCCTCATCATCTTCCCCAGTGTCTCTTCCCCCCTCCCTCATCATCCTCCCCTGTGTCTCTTTGCCCCCTTCCTCATCACCTTCCCCTGTGTCTAATCCCCCCTCCCTCATCATCCTCCCACCTCCCTCATCATCCTCCCCTGTATCTTTTTACCCCCTCCCTCATCATCCTCCCCTGTATCTCTTTACCCCCTCCCTCATCATCTTCCCCAGTGTCTCTTCCCCCCTCCCTCATCATCCTTCCCTATGTCTCTTTCCCCCCTTCCTCATCACCCTCCCCTGTGTCTCATCGCTCCTCTCTCATAATCCTCCCCCACCCTCATCATCCTCCCTTGTGTCTCTTTCCCCCCTCCCTCATCATCCTCCCCTGTATCTCTTTACCCCATCCCTCATCATCCTCCCCTGTGTCTCTTCCCCCCTCCCTCATCATCCTCCCCTGTGTCTCTTTCCCCCCTTCCTCATCACCCTCCCCTGTGTCTCCTCCCTCCTCCCTCATAATCCTCCCCCCTCCCTCGTCATCCTCCCCTGTGTCTCTTCCCCCCCTCCCTCATCATCCTCCCCTGTGTCTCTTTTCCCCCTCCCTCATCATCTTCCCCTTTGTCTCTTCCCCCCTCCCTCATCATCCTCCCCTGTGTCTCTTTGCCCCCTTCCTCATCACCCTCTCCTGTGTCTCATCCCCCCTCCCTCATCATCCTCCCACCTCCCTAATCATCCTCCCCTGTATCTCTTTACCCCCTCCCTCATCATCCTCCCCTGTGTCTCTTCCCCCCCTCCCTCATCATCCTCCCCTGTGTCTCTTTCCCCCTTCCTCATCTCCCTCCCCTGTGTCTCATCCCCCCACCCTCATAATCCTCCCCCCTCCCTCATCATCCTCCCCTGTGTCTCTTTCCCATCTCCCTCATCATCCTCCCCTGTGTCTCTTTTCCCCCTCCCTCATCATCTTCCCCTTTGTCTCTTCCCCCTCCCTCATTATCCTCCTCTGTGTCTCTTTGCCCCCTTCCTCATCACCCTCCCCTGTGTCTCATCCCCCCTCCCTAATCATCCTCCCAACTCCCTAATCATCCTCCCTGTATCTCTTTACCCCCTCCCTCATCATCCTCCCCTGTGTCTCTTCCCCCCCTCATCATCCTCCCCTGTGTCTCTTTCCCCCTTCCTCATCATCCTCCCCTGTGTCTCTTCCCCCCTCTATCATCATCCTCCCCTGTGTCTCTTTCCCCCCTCCCTCATCATCCTCCCCTGTGTCTCTTTTCCCCCTCCCTCATCATCTTCCCCTTTGTCTCCCCCCCCTCATCATCCTCCCCTGTGTCTCTTTGCCCCCTTCCTCATCACCCTCCCCTGTGTCTCATCGCCCCTCCCTCATCATCCTCCCACCTCCCTCATCATCCTCCCCTGTATCTCTTTACCCCCTCCCTCATCATCCTCCCCTGTGTCTCTTCCCCCCCTCCCTCATCATCCTCCCCTGTTTCTCTTTCCCCCCTTCCTCATCACCCTCCCCTGTGTCTCATCCCCCCTCCCTCATCATCATCCCACCTCCCTCATCATCCTCCCCTGTATGTTTTTACCCCCTCCCTCATCATCCTCCCCTGTGTCTCTTTCCCCCTCCATCATCATCCTCCCCTGTGTCTCTTTTTATATAACTGATCTACAATACATAATGTAGATCATATTGTTAATCTATTAATAAGATCACAACGCACAATCTGACCCCTTTACTAAACCCCTCCTCTCCCTCCCCTGTGTCTCTTTCCCTCCTGTGTCTCTTCCCCACCTCTCCCTCCCTTTTTTCTCTTTCCCCTGTGTCTCTTCCCCCCCCATTTCCCTCCCCTGTGTCTCTTCCCCCTTCTCTCACTCACCTGTGTTTCTTTCCAACTCCCCTGTGCCTCTTTCCCCCCGTGTCAATTTCCCCCTCCCCTGTGTCTCTTCACCCCCCTGTATCTCTGTCCCCCCTCCCCCCTCTGTCTCTTTCCCCCCTCTCCCTCCCTTGCGTCTTTCCCCCTCCCCTTTGTCTATTTCCCCCTCCCCTGTGTCTCTTTCCCCCCCTCTCCCTCCCTTGCGTCTTTCCCCCTCCCCTTACGCACCGCACATGAGCAATGTGCGGCCAATGCCGCTCTTTGCGCCTGTGCGGTTAACGCTAATGCAGTGCAATGCGCTTGCGCGCAATCTGGTTGGCTTGTGATCGGATAGTTGTCAAACTGCAATTTGTCGCAAAGCGTGACAACGAATCCCAGTTTGACAATTATAATACGTGATGATATATGCTAAATAAGGTATGTGTATTTGTAGTTTTCCACAACATAACATAATGGCGCTGATGACTCGTGCTGTTAAATCGTAGTTGTATTATGGAGTGTGTAATATTTTGTAGAGGATCATTAGAGCGTTTTCTGTAATCGGTTCTTCACGTTTTCTTTTGACACTGTAATACCGGGGGGGCTTGTGGTTGTTTGCTGGTGTGCCTGGTAAGTGTGATGGTTTTTTACTCATCGGCGCCTATTATTGGAAGGTTGTTCATCGCCGTATGTTATTGTTGGCGCTGTGCGTCACTGTTTAATATTTTTGCTCTTTTGCGTCTCTGTGAAATACATTTTAATTGTAATAAAAAAATGTTTAAATAACTTATTAAACAAGACGTTCTTATACACAGAATAAATATATTACCAGATTTAGAAGACGTTTTCCAGGGCTTGTCATCATCTTGAGCTCTTCTTGTATCTGTAGGGTTGTTGGGTTGTATGTCACAGGCTGTTTGATTTTGAACAGTTTCTGATACGTCAGTCGTAATACCCAAAACTTAAAATGTAATAGAATAATGAAGCCGGATTTATGCAAACAATAATATACAAAACACAGATACAATTAGCAGTTTTTAGACTAACCTGTTAATGGCGGTACAGACTGCTTGTTATCTCGGGAGGCTTCATTTTCTAATTTATCCAACAACTCCAAATCGACATGATCCATGTAATCACCTATACAGTGCCTTGCAAAAGTATTCGCCCCCCTTTTGGCATTTTTCGTGTTTTGTTGCCTCACAACCTGGAATTAACATGGATTGTTTCAGGATTTGCATAATTTAATTTACAGGACATGCCCACAACTTTGGTGATGTTTTTCTTTTTCTTTCATTGTGAAGCAAACAACAAATAGGACAAAATAACAGAAAAAGTCAATGTGCATAACTATTCACCCCCTAAAGTCAATACTTTGTAGAGCCACCTTTTGCGGCAATCACACCTCCAAGTCGCTTTGGATAAGTCTCTATGAGCTTGCCACATCTTACCACTGGGATTTTTGCCCATTCCTCCTTGCAAAACTTCCCCAGCTCCTTCAAGTTGGATGGTTTACGTTTGTGAACAGCAATCTTTAAGTCTGACCACAGATTTTATATTGGATTGAGGTCTGGGCTGTGACTCTGCCATTCCAACACATTTACATGTTTCCCCTTAAACCACTCAAGTGTTGCTTTAGCAGTGTGTTTGGGGTCATTGTCCTGCTGGAAGGTGAACCTCCATCCTAGCCTCAAATCACACACAGGTATTGCTCAAGAATATCCCTGTATTTAGCACCATCCATCTTTCCCTCAACTCTAACCAGTTCCCCAGTCCCGTCTGCTTAAAAACATCCCCACAGCATGATGCTGCCACCGCCATGTTTCACTGTGGGGATGGTGTTCTTTGGGTGATGTGATGTGTTGGGTTTGCGCCAGACATAGCATTTTCTTTGATGGCCAAAAAGTTAAATTTTAGTCTCATCAGACCAGAGCACCTTCCTCCATACATTGTGGGAGTCTTCCACATGCCTTTTCGCAAACTCAAAAATTGCCATTTTGTTTTTTGCTGAAAGTAATGGCTTTCTTCTGGCCACTCTGCCTTAAAGCCTAACTCTAAGGAGCGTACGGCCTATTGTTGTCCTATGTACAGAACATTGTCCCTTACTTGTTTGGAGAGTTCCTTGGTCTTCATGGCAGTGTTTGGTTAGTGGTGCCTCTTGCTTAGGTGTTGCAGCCTCTGGGGCCTTTCAAAAAAGGTGTGTCTATGTAATGACAGATCATGTGACACTTAGATTGCACACAGGAGGGCATCATTTCACTATTTATGTGACTTCTGAAGGTAATTGGTTGCACCAGAGCTTTTTATGGGCTTCATAACAAAGGGGGTGAATACATACGCACATGCCAATTTTCTGTTTTCTATTTCGAAAAAATAGTTTTATGTATATATTTTTACTTATTTCACTTCAGCAACTTATAATATTGTGTTCTGATCCATCACATAAAATTCAGATTAACAAAACATTGAACTTATCGCTGTAATGTAACAAAATAGGGGGTGAATACTTTTGCAATGCACTGTATATACTTGGTCTAGCTAGAATAAGGTAGTCTGCAAACTGCCCATTAGGAACCAAAAGTTGAATTTAGCCCACAATATTTACTGTCAACTTTTGAACACGGTAGGGAACCATAATGGTAGAGGCAGTGATGTCATGGTAGCCCTTAGGTCCGATGATTGATATGTATGATCGTATAACAAGGAATATGAAGTCATTTGTACAAGATCAGATGCACACTATTTGAGGAGGTGGTGTTCTAGAGCTGCACGCCAGCTAGATCCTACCCTAGACGCTTATATAGCGAGAAATAAAACCAACTCACTGTCAGACTACCAGTCCTCTTAGTTATCAGCTACTGGCTGCCAGTGTACCAGCATTGGACAGTGGCGGCTGGTGAACTTTCAAGTTGGAGGGGCGCCAGGGTGAAACATAGCCCATCCCCTTTTTTTCAAACCACACCCATTTTTATAACTCCTCCCCTGACGTCATAATGACCTTTTTAAGCCCCGACCCAATGACCTTATACTTGTAAAGCCCATTGAAATACACGATCAGCAATGCAGCAATGTCAAGAAGTAAAGTAACAATGTGTTAAATTCATTGGTATACAATATAGATTGAAAAAACTCATGTGACAAGACTACAGCAATATCATAATTGCACCTATATGCATTAACAGAAAAATTAAAGCAGTGATGCTTACCATTAGTCGGCTTTTCTTCTCAGGGTATTCACGTTCAGTAAGTTGACCAACGAGTACAAACAAATCTGCTGACAGATAGGGTTTGCACCTGGGGTTGAAACAAAACAAGCAAATCAATCAGACCATTCAAGAACAAAACCATACCTTAAAAACCTTAAAAGACCAAGTGGAACCATATAGGCCCCAAACATACCTTAGAAGACCAAGTGTGACCATATAGGCCCCAAACATACCTTAGAAGACCAAGTGTGACCATATAGGCCCCAAACATACCTTAGAAGACCAAGTGGAACCATATAGGCCCCAAACAACACTTAGAAGACCAAGTGTGACCATATAGGCCCCAAACATACCTTAGAAGACCAAGTGGAACCATATAGGCCCCAAACATACCTTAGAAGACCAAGTGGAACCATATAGGCCCCAAACATACCTTAGAAGACCAAGTGGAACCATATAGGCCCCAAACATACCTTAGAAGACCAAGTGGAACCATATAGGCCCCAAACATACCTTAGAAGACCAAGTGTGACCATATAGGCCCCACACATACCTTAAAAGACCAATCAGGACTGTATAGGCCCAAACCAGTGGATCTTGGTATTCAGGAAAACAACAACATTTCCCTTCTGTTTAGACAACACAATAATCAATGTCAAACAAACACGTTGAATTAGCATATGGATAACCATATGAGCAGTAACGCCACGCCAAGGCTTCAACAATTGTTACTGACCATTCACACACCTTTCATAGCTCCTTCCATATGCACACCCACACACCATTCATACTTTACTTACCACTAGTTATTTTTGGTAGTTCGGTGGTGCCATTTCTGAGAACTTTACTTACCCTTGAAGGTGCCTCCAATTCCTTCAAACCAATGCATTCAACCGCTCCAGGGCAATGGTGCTTCTTAAATACCTTTTTATCCTCTTCAATGTGGAGAAGCATCTTTCTGATTCTGCAGTAGTCTTCGGTGTTGTAAGTAGGATTCCTTATAGCTTCACTGTCTCTGTAAAATCATTATGCAGATTAAATTGATGGTAAAGTTGGTGCAGAGCAACAGCACTCGTACAGACATGAAATTCTGGCTTACCGTACAGAAGTGACAGCTACCCTTGGAAGTGCCTCCAATTCTTTCAAACCAATGCATTCAACCGCTCCAGGGCCATGGTGCTTCTTAAATACCTTTTTACCCTCTTCAATGTGGAGAAGCATCTTTCTGATTCTGCAGTAGTCTTCAGTGTTGTAAGCAGGATTCCTTATAGCTTCACTGTCTCTGTGAAATCATTATGCAGATTAAATTGATGGTAAAGTTGGTGCAGAGCAACAGCACTCGTACAGACATGAAATTCTGTCTTACCGTACAGAAGTGACAGCTACCCTTGGAAGTGCCTCCAATTCTTTCAAACCAATGCATTCAACTGCTCAAGGGCCATAGTGCTTCTTAAATACCTTTTTACCCTCTTCAATGTGGAGAAGCATCTTTCTGATTCTGCAGTAGTCTTCAGTGTTGTAAGCAGGATTCCTTATAGCTTCACTGTCTCTGTGAAATCATTATGCAGATTAAATTGATGGTAAAGTTGGTGCAGAGCAACAGCACTCGTACAGACATGAAATTCTGTCTTACCTTACAGAAGTGACAGCTATCCTTGGAAGTGCCTCCAGTTCCTTCAAACCAATGCATTCGACCGCTCCAGGGCCATGGTGCTTTTTAAATACCTTTTTATCCTCTTCAATGTGGAGAAGCATCTTTCTGATTCTGCAGTAGTCTTCGGTGTTGTAAGCAGGATACCTTATAGCTTCACTGTCTCTGTGAAATCATTATGCAGATTAAATTGATGGTAAAGTTGGTGCAGAGCAACAGCACTCGTACAGACATGAAATTCTGGCTTCCCGTACAGAAGTGACAGCTACCCTTGGAGGTGCCTCCAATTCCTTCAAACCACACCAAGGCTTCAACAATTGTTACTGACCATGCACACACCTTTCATAGCTCCTTCCATATGCACACCCACACACCGTTCATACTTTACTTACCACTAGTTATGTTTGGTAGTGAGGTGGTGCTGCTTATACGCAGTTTATCTTTGCACACCCTGGGGGTATGCATTCTTCTTTGCTTCAATCACTTGTATTTAAATTTTGCACGGCGATCTTTGAAAGCACAAAACTTCTCAATGTTTTTTTCATTGAAGTCTTGGATCTTGGAAATCAGTTGCTTTTCCATTGAGAGCATCGCCAATGCATTCAACAGCTCCAGGGACATGGTGCTTCTTAAAAAGGTTTTTATCCTCTTCAATGTGGAGAAGCATCTTTCTGATTCTGCAGTAGTCATTGTTGTTGTAATCAGGATTCTTAATAATTTCACTGTCTCTGTGAAATCATTCTGCAGATTCAATTGATGTAAAAGTTTGTGCAGAGCAACAGCACTTGTACAGACATGAAATTCTGGCTTCCCATACAGAAGTGACAGCTCAGTGCGTAATTGTTCCTTTTTCAGAATTGGATATGTTTGCACAGTGTCTTCCAGAGCTTGGGTTGGAAAGCAAGTGTCATTGGTTGTAAACAAGTCACTTTGAACAAGTTTGGCACTGACTAGGTGATTTGAAAATGAAAAACGTTCTTTTGCATGAACCACCACTATGTCACATACCTCTCTTGAAAGTTGCCTCAAGGTTGAGATCTCCGTACTCCGTCTGTTGACTGTTACATCGCTAGGTAAACTTGCTTCTATCTCATCAACAGAATTACGAATTCTCTGGATGCTGCTGACAAATTCTTCCGTGACTTTGTGGATATAAACAGTATCCGTGTCTCGCTTTTGAAGCTGACTATAGAGGATGTCAACATGTGGCATTATTAGATGAAATAATTTAAGGAAGTAAAGGAACTCCCTGTATTCCAGCAATCCAACTAAACCTGCGGCTTCTCGTATAGAGCCTTGATCAAAGTTTTCCAATGCTTAAATTTTCTGGAAACACTCAAGTAGTGCATCTCTGTTCTCGTAGATCACGTTCACGGTCCTAACGTTGAAGTTCCATCGTGTCGGTGAACCTCTTGGAAGTCTTCTACCAACTACCTCATCCAGAACTCCAGTCCTTTTTGGAAAGCGTGAAAAAAAAGATGGTATGCCGCCTATGTTGGGAAAAAAACTCGAACTCTTCCAATCCTTGAAATTGCCTGCTCCATTATTAGATTCAGTTGGTGAGCATAGCAATGGATGTGGTGTGCGTTCGGGTACACGTCTTTTATTTTTCTTTGAACTCCTCGTTGATCTCCACGCATCACACTGGCACCATCGTAGCTTTGACCTATAAGTTTCAGCTTGTCGTTTGGCTCTGGGAGAACAGTATTCAGACTTTCAGGCACAACAGCGGCAATCGAGTCTGCATCCGTTGCTTTCAGTTCCGTGAAGCCGTCAAATCTTTCTACGACTTGATGCTTGTCGTCAATGTAGCGATAGACTACAACGCACTGTGTCCTAGCGGAAATATCAGTTGTTTCATCCGCTTGTATTGCCACAAACTGGGATTTCTTAAGCTGCTGGCGAATCACTTCCTTAATAACTTCCAGCATGCAGTCCAGTAGCTAATTCTGTACGGTTTTGGATGTGCCCTTAAACACAGTTGCAGTTTTCAAATGCTGTTCCATTGCACTATCGATACTGCCAACCAAACCCACCAGGCCTCGAAACACTCCGGGATTTAGCGATGTTTCACTTTCGTCATGTCCTCTTAATGCCAGTTCAAAAACGCCACAAAAGCGAACACAATCAATTATCTTGGAAAGGTTGTACCGGTTCTTATCCTCTTCTTCATTGTGTTTTTGAATAGTGACTTGGTATCCTCGGTCCAGTTGAACTGCAATGTTCGCCTGTCCAAGCATCTCAAACTTGAGCCTGTTATCTAAGTGGGATTTTGAAGTTTCATGTTTCCCCATTTTATCTGCTAGATGTTTGACGTAAGTCACTCCAGTTTTGGTCCAAGCAGTGTCACCACCAAATAGGATGCATGGAAAACAAAATAAGGACTTCCTAGCAACGCTTCCACAAAGCCAGTCGTTATTCTTGTACCATTATGTATTGAAAGTACGGCTATACTGCTTCCCTCTATCTCTTGCGAGATTTATCTCTGGTTGGTCAGGTCCTAACCGTTTTACTTCCACCTTCTCCTCATAGGTTAGGGTGCCGAAAGGCTTCACAAGTAGAGAGTCAATAGTATTCATTTCTGATACTAATAGAAGAAATAGATCACAGTATTTAAATTTAAAATATGTAACAAAATTACTTTGCCTTCAATGTAACATAGACAAAATATACAAATGCTTTCTCTTGGTTAAGCAATGTGTGATTAACTTTACATTACTTTAATTTGGGTCAAATATGCTTTTGTGGCTGTACCCAAATGTTCTTCTTCATTTGACACTGATATTCCTTTCCTTCTTTCCAATTATTATGTCCCATTTACCCAATAAATTCCCCAAATACGTAGATGTAGTACCTTTTAAAACTATTTTTGTGAAAAGTAAATTGTAAGCATATATACATCATGCGCAGTCAAGTTCTTAGAAATTTCACATTTCTCAAAATAAAAAGAAACGTAAAACACATTAGCCATCTGCAAAGGTGTCACCTTCATAAAATGACCAATAATATTTATGTTTTGCAATAAACTCATACATGATCAGCACTGCAGCAATGTCATGAGGCAAAATAACAATGTGTTAAAGTCATTGGTATACAATCTAGATTGAAAACACTCATGTGACAAGACTACATCAATATCAAAATTGCATCTATACGCATTGACAAAAAAATGAAAGCAATGACACTCACCAACAGTGGACTCTCCTTCTCGGGGTGTTCACGTTCAGTAAGTTGGCCACCGAGTCCAAACAAATCTGCTGCCACAGAGGGTTTGCACCTGGGGGTGATATAAACCAAGCAAAACAATCAGATCATTCAAGACCCAAACCGTACTTTTTAAAACCTTAAATGGCAAATCAGGACCATATAGGCCCAAACCGTACCTTAAAAGCCCAAGTGTGACCATATAGGCCCAAACCGTACCTCAAAAACCTTAAATGACCAATCAGGACCATATAGGCCCAAACCGTACCTCAAAAACCTTAAATGACCATTCAGGACCATATAGGCCCAAACCTTACCTCAAAAACCTTAAATGACCAATCAGGACCATATAGGCCCAAACCGTAAAGCAAAAACCTTAAAAGACCAAGTGTGACCATATAGGCCCAAACCGTATCTCAAAAACCTTAAATGACCAATCAGGACCATATATATACACTGCTCAAAAAAATAAAGGGAACACTAAAATAACACATCCTAGATCTGAATAAATTAAATATTCTTATGAAATACTTTGTTCTTTACATAGTTGAATGTGCTGACAACAAAATCACACAAAAATAAAAAAATGGAAATCACATTTTTCAACTTATGGAGGTCTGGATTTGGAGTCACCCCCATTAAGTGGAAAAACACACTACAGGCTGATCCAACTTTGATGTAATGTTCTTAAAACAAGTCAAAATGAGGCTTAGTAGTGTGTGTAGCCTCCACATGCATGTATGACCTCCCTACAAGACCTGAGCATGCTCCTGATGAGGTGGCGGATGGTCTCCTGAGGGATCTCCTCCAAGACCTGGACTAAAGCATCTGCCAACTCCTGGACAGTCTGTGGTGCAACGTGACGTTGGTGGATGGAGCGAGACATGATGTCCCAGATGTGCTCAATTGGATTCAAGTCTGGGGAACGGGCGGGCCAGTCCATAGCATCAATGCCTTTGTCTTGCAGGAACTGCTGATACACTCCAGCAACATGAGGACTAGCATTGTCTTGTATTAGGAGGAACCCAGGGCCAACCACACTAGCATATGCTCTCACAAGGGGTCTGAGGATCTCATCTCGGTACCTATTGGCAGTCAGGCTACCTCTGGCGAGCACATGGAGGGCTGTGTGGCCCCCCAAAGAAATGCCACCCCACACCATTACTGATCCACTGCCAAACTGGTCATGCTGGATGATGTTGCAGGCAGCAGAACCTTCTCCACAGCGTCTCCAGACCCTGTCACGTCTGTCACATGTGCTCAGTGTGAACCTGCTTTCATCTGTGAAGAGCACAGTTCGCCAGTGGCAAATTTGCCAATCTTGGTGTTCTCTGGCAAATGCCAAACATACTGCACGGTGTTGGGCTGTAAGCACAACCCCCACCGGTGGATGCCGGGCCCTCATACCACCCTCATGGAGTCTATTTCTAACCATTTGAGTAGACACATGCACATTTGTGACCTGCTGGAGGTCATTTTGCAGGGCTCTGGCAGTGCTCTTACTGTTCCTCCTTGCACAAAGGAAGAGGTAGCGGTCCTGATGCTGGGTTGTTGCCCTGATGTATTGGCCTGTTTCCTGGTAGCGCCTCCATGCTCTGGACACTACGCAAACAGACACAGCAAACCTTCTTGCCACAGCTCGCATTGATGTGCTATCCTGGATGAGCTGCACTACCTGAGCCACTTGTGTGGGTTGTAGACTCATGCTACCACTAGAGTGAAAGCACCACCAGCATTCAAAAGTGACCAAAACATCAGCCAGAAAGCATAGGAACTGAGAAGTGGTCTGTGGTCACCACCTGCAGAATCACTCCTTTATTGGGGGTTGTAGCGGAACCCATCACTGTTTTACCCTGTTTTATGATTATTATGGTTAAAATATGATCCTACTATATGTATGTTGGTTGATGCTCTGCAGAATATTGTCCCAGACATTTACAGCTACTTGGCATGGGAGATAATCTTGTTACAGCGACTCCGCATAAGATAAAGGAAGTCTATTGTATACAGTGTTTTCATTCTCAGATAAGAACAAAGAAGTGTAATTGAATCAATGTCTGATTGTATCAAAGTTGCCAGGGAGGTGTGACCCCCCTATTGTTCTCTTTATGTGTATTGTGTGTGGCCAAATATGGGCATGGGTATTACCTGTGGCCAAAGAGATGTATAAATATTTCTGCAATAACAAAATAAAGTCAGTATTCATTTGACTCCCAAATTGTGTGTCGTCCAATATGGGAGGTCGGGGATGGTGAAACTGTAGTGCCTCTTGGGTATTTTATCGTATACCAGCGGAGATTTTGGACTGCGTGTTCCTGCTCCGTTACATTGGCTGGCAGTGGTGGGATGGCGTCCTAGTAAGAGGAAAAGCAGCACGGAGACACCGGTAACGTTTGGAGTTACAAATTGAGGGCAACGCTAGTATCCGTACAGCGCCCCTGGCTACAGCAGGATGGACCCGGCTAGTTTTCGGACAGCGTTCCATCATAAGGAGGAGGAGGCGGCCGCGGACTACAGGGATGCAGACAGAAAGGAACTCATGGTTACAGTACCTCGTATTACCCCACAGAATGAGTTTGGAAGAGAACTCCAAAGCAGACTGGCCTTTTTCCCAGGTACGCTTCCCATGAAAACCTTGGAATGGTTAATGACAGATGTCCACAAATTCATAATGGAAAAGCAGCGGGCACGGGAGCGGTCCATCTTGGGAGCTGCTAACCCACCTCCCACCATTAACCCCCCCCCAGCACTGCGTCCGGGTGGTGGGAACTACCAAACCCCTGCACGGTACATCAGGTGCCACACGTGTAACCAGCAGGGTCACATGCAGAGAGACTGTCCCAGAAACAGAAACCGCTCCACGTGGAATACTCCAACTAATTCTCCTCCCCAGCGACAGTGTGTACCCCAGGGGGCCGAAGGTGTCGTCCTTCCCCCCCAGCAGCAGTGTGTACCCCAGGGGGCCGAAGGTGTCGTCCTTCCCCCCCAGCGGCAGTGTGTTCCCCAGGGAGCTGAAGGTGTCGTACTTCCTCCCCAGCAGCAGTGTGTACCCCAGGGGGCCGAAGGTGTCGTCCTTTCCCCCCAGCGCCAGTGTGTACCCCAGGGAGCTGAAGGTGCCGTCCTTCCCCCCAGCGGCAGTGTGTTCCCCAGGGAGCTGAAGGTGTCGTCCTTCCTCCCCAGCAGCAGTGTGTACCCCAGGGGGCCGAAGGTGTCATCCTTCCCCCCCAGCGCCAGTGTGTACCCCAGGGAGCCGAAGGTGTTGTCCTTCCTCCCCAGCGGCAGTGTGTTCCCCAGGGAGCCGAAGGTGTCGTCCTTACTCCCCAGCGGCAGTGTGTACCCCAGGGGGCCGAAGGTGTCATCCTTCCCCCCCAGCAGCAGTGTGTACCCCAGGGAGCTGAAGGTGTCGGCCTTCCCCCCCAGCGGCAGTGTGTACCCCAGGGAGCTGAAGGTGTCGTCCTTCCTCCCCAGCGGCAGTGTGTACCCCAGGGAGCTGAAGGTGTCGGCCTTCCCCCACAGCGGCAGTGTGAACCCCAGGGAGCTGAAGGTGTCGTCCTTCCCCCCCAGCGGCAGTGTGTACCCCAGGGAGCAGAAGGGGCCATCCTTCCTCCCCAGCAGCAGTGTGAACCCCAGGGGGCAGAAGGTGTCGTCCTTTCCCCCCAGCAGCAGTGTGAACCCCAGGGGGCAGAAGGTGTCATCCTTCCCCCCCAGCGGCAGTGTGAACCCCAGGGGGCAGAAGGTGTCGTCCTTCCCCCCCAGCGGCAGTGTGAACCCCAGGGGGCAGAAGGTGTCGTCCTTTCCCCCCAGCGACAGTTTACCCTAACCAGGGGAGACACCAATCTCCCAGACAGCGCAGATGGGACCGTGGTCTCTGCGCCCACAGCTTGTCCAGACCCCCAACTACCCTCACTGGGACAACCGGAGGAGGGGGTAAGTACAAATTCCCCTCCCCAGCTAACTTCTAATGTGGCCCCAGGGTTAACAGAGGAAATGTTAACTCCCACTGACTGCCACGTTTCCCTGGCTACTGAGCCGGAATATGTCCCAAGTACCCCAGCAGAAGAGCTGACAGCGGGGCAGAGTGCAGTCGGCCTCTGCCCTCCCTTTGTCCCTTGTACAGAGCAGGAGGTCCTGCAGGTTATACCAGCAGAAGAGCTGGCATCAGGGCAGAGTGCCGCTGGCCTCTGCCCCTCAAGTCCCCTCAGCGTGTTGCACCATCACCCCAACAAAATATCCAGGTGCCTGGTTAGACTTCCCCCCAAAGGGGAGATGTGTGACGAAGTGCCCTTCGCCACTTTGGCTTGGAGAGGACTGTTTGCCAGCCTCCTGCCCTGCGACTATGGCCCTGGTACATATTGCCCTTTGGAACCAGTGTTCGGCCATACCAGAGTGTATGTCACTCATTCTGGCCCTTTACATACAGGGGGTCATTCTGTACTTGCCCTGTGGGAGCGGTGATACCCCAGATAGCTATGCCATGGAGCCCATTCATATGATGAAAGACTATGGGAAAGACTTTAGCTACTTCGCAATTGAACTGTGTGAAGAGGATCTGATCGCTATTCGGTAGTTTTGTGCGCTCAGATCCCAGCTATCTGGGGATATGGGAAATGTGAGTAAATGTGAATTGCAGTAATGCTGATGGGTTGTCAAACTAGAGAATTGACCAACAAATACTTTTGTCCGGACATCCCCAGGCCGATCCATCGGGATCAGACCGTGTATGCCGGCTTATGGTCACGGGGGAGGTGTGTAGCGGAACCCATCACTGTTTTACCCTGTTTTATGATTATTATGGTTAAAATATGATCCTACTATATGTATGTTGGTTGATGCTCTGCAGAATATTGTCCCAGACATTTACAGCTACTTGGCATGGGAGATAATCTTGTTACAGCGACTCCGCATAAGATAAAGGAAGTCTATTGTATACAGTGTTTTCATTCTCAGATAAGAACAAAGAAGTGTAATTGAATCAATGTCTGATTGTATCAAAGTTGCCAGGGAGGTGTGACCCCCCTATTGTTCTCTTTATGTGTATTGTGTGTGGCCAAATATGGGCATGGGTATTACCTGTGGCCAAAGAGATGTATAAATATTTCTGCAATAACAAAATAAAGTCAGTATTCATTTGACTCCCAAATTGTGTGTCGTCCAATATGGGAGGTCGGGATGGTGAAACTGTAGTGCCTCTTGGTTATTTTATCGTATACCAGCGGAGATTTTGGACTGCGTGTTCCTGCTCCGTTACAGGGGTGTCTTGCTAATTGCCCATAATTTCCACCTGTTGTCTATCCCATTTGCACAACAGCATGTGAAATTGATTGTCACTCAGTGTTGCTTCTTTAGTGGACAGTTTGATTTTACAGAAGTGTGATTGACTTGGAGTTACATTGTGTTGTTTAAGTGTTTCCTTTATTTTTTTGAGCAGCGTATATATATATTTGGTGTATGTTAATAAGGATATTGGTGAAAATATCTCTCTAAAGCTTATAACACAGCAGATTGGATCATTTAATACAGAAAGTCCAGAGGTGCTGGATTCATGTTTTTAATCTATTAATAAGATCACAGCGCACATGTGACCCCGTTACTAAACCTTTCTATAATTTAGTAAGGCTACAGTAAATAATGTGGCCACTTTTTTTATATTTTATTAATACGTTCTATAAATTATTTCACACCTATAAATTTAGGGTTCAGTGGTATGGGGCACTTTGAGGTGTGGATAAGTGAATGCGCAGTAGGCGGAGTCATGATATGGCACAAAAGGCGTGATTAGGGAGGGGAGGGCGGGGCATGAGGATAAAAGGGGAAGGGCCACCAGTTTTGATGATATATCATACATATAAATACTACCTCTCCCCCCTCTGTCTCTCTTATCCTCTCCCCTCTCTGTTTCTAACATCATCTCCTCCCCTCTGTCTCTCTCATAATCTCCCCTCCCTGTCTCTCTCATCCTCTCCCCTCTCTGTCTCTCCCATCCTCTCCCCTCTCTGCTTCTCTCATCCTCTCCCCTCTCTGTCTTTCCCATCAGCCCCCCTCTGTCTCTCCCACCCTCTCCCTCCTCTGTCTCTCTGATCCTCTCCCCTCTCTGTCTCTCCCATCCTCTCCAACCTCTGTCTCTCCCATCATCTCCCACTCTGTCTCTCCCACACTCTCCCCCTCTCTGTTTCTACCATCATATCCCCCCTCTCTGTCTCACCCATCCTCTCCCTCTCTGTTAATTTTTGCCACACCTAAAGAAAAGCCACCCGGCGCGCTGTGTCCCCCACGCCCCACACTTCCTACACCTCTGCCTGTGCCTGAATATCTGCACATGATGTCTATTGCTTTGACCAGAGGATCTCACCATCCAGAAGCAATCCGCCTGTTTATTGTATGAACAAAGAGGGGCCTGGGTAAGTGTGATGTGTAAGACTGGGTTTGTATGAAGATTGTCTCAGCATATGTTTTCACTGTTTTAATTTTTACTTTTTATACTTTTTACTATACCTGTCTTCCTTTTTACTGTCCTTCGACTTCTAACACTTATGCACCTTCTTCTATCAACTTGCTAGGATCTAGTACGTACTAACATCTGATAAGGAAGAGCAACTAGGGAAAGAAGAAGTTATCATGCATAAACTCTGGATTGTTAGTAATATCAGTGGAAAATGTATTGGTTATTAAATTACATCTATCTCCTAAATACCTCATATGACAATAATGATAAAGGGAAACTGGTTCTATGGCCAAGTTATTGGTAATTGGTTGGGTGGTGTTTTGTGAAAATTAAGTGAGGCCATTTTGTTTGCATTAACCATTGTTTTATTTACATATCTAGACTTTTATATCTATTGCACCGCAATCTGGACTATATCATGTGTAAGAAATTAAAGGGTAATTTCTAGAGATTCTATTCTTTTGAGAATGATTGACAAATAAAACACACCAATAAGATTTATTTCTGTACACAAAAACAAACAATCATAAAAGAACGTGTGGGAAAACAAAGTAACACAAAAACAAATAATCACAAATGTAAAGTTTTATGAAATAACAAAATATAAACAAAATATATCCTATATATTTATATATAAGCACAATTAGTTGATATTTAATGGCTGGCTCCTACAAAAAGAAAACACCTAAATTATTTTTAACCCTTCAAGAGGAAAGAAAAACAGCAAACATTTCACCAGTATCCAGAAAGAACAAAACATTAATTAATATATATATATCCACATATCATTGGTATACAGCAAGAAAGAAAACAGTAATTATTATTTTTACCCCAATATATATATCATCAGTATACAGGGAGAAAGAAAAAGAATTAGTCATCAATCAGACATGCAATATAATTACCCTGCGTGGATCAAAAATATTGAGAGGTATAGTTACCACCTATGGTCTACTGGTCACCTCAGAACCTCTCTGTGTGGGATCTCTCTGTCCCCTCTCCTTCTGCCATTGTGAATGTAAGCAGTTTTTTTATATGATATTTGGGCTGTCTCCCCCCCTCTATATCTTAATTGGATCTGTTGACAGAGTAGACTTTCTCGCAATCTTAATCAATAGATCTCTTTAGTCAACTGTACTAAAACTACTACCATTATCATTGATTATCTTCTCCACGGGTGGTGCCCTGTATTTATGTGAATAGACCCCATAAATCTTGTCTATATGACAGATGTGAAAATTGCAATTATGTGATTTTCTCAACCCTTTGATGTGTTTCTTTTGGAATTTAACCCGGGAATGACTGACTGACCTCTTAATGACATTTATATATCTACACACACACACATATCTATATATATATATATATATATATATATATATATATATATATATATAAAGGAAGAGAGAGAAAATAATAACATTATCATAATGTATTGTAGGCCAATATGTATGACCAATTTCTTATATATTCCCCACCTAGAGAGTGAATGAATTTTCAAATAATGAGCTATCTCTTGATTATATTTTTCTGTATAATAGTCTTTCCATAGTTTTAACCTTTGATTTGATTCGGCAGAATACAATAAGTCCAAATAGTATAATGGCAGCCTGAATAAGAATGAGTATTTTAAAGGTTAGATGTAAAATCGGATGTTGAGATGCATTATAAATAGAATCCCAGGTTGTTTTGGATAGTTCATCAATAGCATTCTCCACAATCTTTGTATGCTTTTTGACCTGTAACAGATGTTGTGGTGTTCTTTCCATTAACATATGTAAGTCTGTTGATAATGGTGGTATAGGAATTTTGAATTCTGGTACAGACCTACTGATTTCCTCTTCATACCTTAACCTTACCTTGATTTGGGAAATGTCATGGTAAACTGGGACTGGGAGAACTGTGTGACCATTGATTTTCCAAATTTTGTTGACCATCAGACAAAAATTTGGATTTTGAAATTGACACTCTCGATTCCCATATATCAAACTGGATCCAGTTGACACAATACAAAATTTGCCCTCTCCAACGTATGTTACGCTGGTCATCCACTCATGCCACTTTGTTAATTTTATTGCACAGATTTTGGAAGAAGCCTCTTGGTTTAACTCTTCTTTCTTTGATGAAAATCCACATGGAGGTTCGGCAGTGTCCATGACGTTACACCTACATACATATTGTTCATTTTGCTTAGTACAAGACATATGTGGTGTCTTCCATTCACCAGACGACTGTTTGACCATTAGTTGGGGTGGATCGTGGAATTCTTTTAACACATGTCCATCAAGATTTCCAAAGGAATGTATCTGCACCAAGTCTCTGTATATTTCTTCTGTAGACACGATAGGTAACGAAATGGTAAGAGGTATTTTCAAGCTAAAAGGGTTGTCATTCTCTATTGTGTGTCTGGTAATTTTACCCAAATCCCGAATAGTGTACATGGTCACACCAGTTCCAGATTTGCCATACCATTTCCAAATCTGGTCATCTGTAATAAAATCAAAAATACGTTCAAGTTCAATATCTCTGAGGATATCAGTAAGTTTGCTGAGTAAGTAATCCCCATAACCTACACATGCAATGGCTTTTCCTATTTTATTTTCCTGGGCTTCACTGTTATTTATTTCTATTATTCTATTTATTTTGTCCTGTAACTGTGTGAAAATGGATGCTATTGTGTGAATATTATATATAGTAATTATTTCTTCATTTTCTACCTCTAATTGTGACCTAACTATTGGTTTTAAGAGTTTCTGGCTTAGGGCGTCCCTAAGTTTCTCACTGTTATCATATAAGGCCTCAATATCTGCTCTGTTCCAGATAGACATCCCTGATCCGAACAGTCCAGATATTGTGCCTACCCATCCCTCTATACTCCTTTTAGATCTTTGGTTAAAAGTATGCCTCATATTACTTTTCCAAAAGGAAAGTATTTTATCTTTAATAAAGGTATTATACATGCTTGTTATATTTGGATCACACAGTTCTTTTGGGAGGGACCAGTTATTGAAATCCAAAATAACAGGTGCATGTATATACCTTAGATTATTATAGAGGATGCCAGGAATTTGTTGGGCTACTAAACCACTAGGGGGCATGGGGGGCATCTGAGGACATTCCTCTGCATCTATCATTTTTATTAATATACCCTCACCCTATTGTCCTTCGGCCCATGAGCTGTCTGGTGTGCATGCAACCATGCCATTCTGGATCAAATGTCAAATTTCTTTCCAGGTGGATTCTTAATCTGGGTCCATCTGTTACATTAGCCCATTCTATGTCTGTTGTTTGATGGAGTGAGCTTCCTCCTGGAAAAACCCATCTTAGAAATTTGTCATGAAGGTTCATGAGAGGTACAGTTACATCACATAGAATTATTGCCCATTCTCCCTCTGGACCACTCACAATATTTTGTGTGACATTAATTGTGGCAGATTTTAACCCAATGTTCAGACTGATCAGAGCAGTAACTTTTTTGTCAAAATGTCTCTTTACCCTTTTCCAAGTGAGATTCGGGTAGGAATCTGTTTCACTGTTATAATTTCCCTCATTGCCATACACAAAGACAATCCAGCCAAAAATGAATGTTATACTAAAACCCAATGATATCCATTTGGAAATCAGTTTTCCTTTCCGAATGTCCTTGGTCTGCATGCTGAATCTTTTCCCAAAAATGTGCAGTTCCATTTCTGTAAAAGATGAGGCATGATGTTATTAGTGTGATTTATGTATCTTTTAATTGATTGATGTGATACCACTTGAGTAATGGTTTTCCCTTACTCCTTGTCATTTTAAGCAGATAAACAGATGGGCTGGCTTTGTCTACAATGTTGAAAGGTCCTTTCCAAGAAGGAACAAAGGAATGTTCTTTCTTCCCAAAATCTTGTACCATTACCAAATCACCAACATTGTATTCAAAGGGTCTCACCTTTTTATCAAAATACTTTTTAATTTGTTTCTTGGACCGCCCTGAGTTTTGTGCTACAAAGATATTAATTTCCCTTATATGGTCAGCTAATTTTTAGTAGGGAATGCTTCAATCCATTTGGTAAATACATCAATCACTACAAGGCAATATGTATATCCTGGTGTTTTTGGAAGGGGCCCAATGAAATCAATTTGGATATGGGTCCATGGCCCATCTGGAGGGGGTGCTGATCTTAAAAATGACTTGTTTGTGCAAGGGGAATTATTTACTTGCAAACAGGGGAGGCATGTCGAGCATTTAAGGTTAACATCCTCTTTAATGGAAGGCCACCAAACAGAATTCAATATTTTTACTATTGTTCTATCTGCAGAGTAATGACCACCAACAGGGTGAGAATGAAAAATTTGGAAAAATTCATCAGCACAATCAGGGGGAACACACACCACAGGAGAACCTACATTCCTTGTGTACATGAGAATAGAATTGTGACCCATATCTGACATTAATGTGGTACTATCTGCCCATTCAGTTGGCATTGGTGCCGGCTGTCCTGCAACATGCCATTCCCTAACAACCTCATAAGGAGAATAAGATTTCTGCAAGGAAAGCAAGTCAGGTGGTGTAGTCACTTGCAGGGCAGAAAATTCAAGGGCCCTGGGAGTACTCCACAAATCAGCTTGCTTTGCAGCTTTCTTTGCAGCTTGATCTGCCAAACTGTTTCTCTCTGAGTGCTCAGTACCTTTTGAATGACCTTTAACCTTTATGAGTGCACATGGGAGTAATCTATGTTGTAGCAAATTCCAAATATACCGTAACAAATTAGCATGCACTAACAATTTTCCATCTGAGGATCTGAACCCATTAGGCACATACAAAGGTAACATTGTGAGAGTGTTTACCACATAGGCGCTGTTACTAAAAATATTAAAAGCAGTTTCACTGCATTCCTCCAATGTGCAAGCAATCGCAGCTAGTTCTGCATACTGTGAAGAATGAGGGAGACAAGAATGCATGATTACGCTATCAGGTAATATAATGGAAAACCCTGTGTATGCTTTGCCCTGGTCATGATAAGAAGACCCATCACAATACACATTCAACCCTTGCACTGGTGTGTCTGAGATTGGGTTTGGTGGAAGGGTAAGGACAGAGGGAAGGGGACATTCTTGTGGTTCTCCTTGGTAAAGAAGCAAAGCCGGTAGAAGGGTTGTGTGCTTTGGCGTGGTGTCCAGATCTCTCTGCATTAACATCAATGTCCATCTCGAGAGTCGGGCAGAAGAAAGAGTAGTATCCCCTGGTTTTAACAATAAGTTCAGCGGACTGTGAGGGCTATGTATCATTAGGCTTTGCAGTCCAGTGATATATGTGAAGTGTTGCATAGCCCAGAATGTAGCCAGAAGGTGTCTCTCACAAGCCGTATACTTCTGTTCCACAGGTGTCAGAACTCGAGAAGTATAAGCAATTGGGCGCAGCTTATTATACTTTTCTTGGCATAACACAGCAGCTAAGGCAATGTCTGTTGCTGCTACTTCAAGATGAAAAGTCTTAGTAGGGTCTGGCGATATCAATGCAGTGGCTTCCATGACAGCTCTTTTCAGGTCGTTGACAGCTTTTGTATGAGTCTCTTTCCATTCTGTTCTGATGGTGTCATCTGGTACATCCTTCTTTAGCAGGTTATACAGAGGTTTAGCCATGTCAGCAAACTGTGGTATAAAGTCTCTTTGGTACTGGACAAGACCTAGAAAAGACCTCAGTGATGTCTTAGACACAGGCAAATTTAGTCTCTGGATAATGTCCACTTTGTTCTGGTCGGGAAGCTTTCCTTCAGCTGTTACGGACATCCCCAAAAATGTGACTGAAGTCTGCATGAGTTGACATTTTTTAGGATTTACTTTTAAACCAGCAGCACCAAGCAATTCAAGCAACTCTGTCAGGAGAGCAAGATGTTCTTCTTCCGTCTCTGTGGCCAGTAGTAGGTCATCAACATACTGGAGCATGGCTGATGGTTTGGAGAAGGATTTTAGCAATGCTGCCATCTTTTTATGGAATATTGTCCGGGAATTATGGAACCCCTGAGGCATACATGTCCATGTTATCTGTCGGTCCCTCCATGTGAAGGCAAACTTGTACTGCGATTCTCTCTCTAGTTTTATGCTCCAAAAGCCATTTGAAATGTCCAGTGTGGAGAATACCTTGGCAAAAGAAGGGATAAGGGAAAGAAGGGTAGGGGTTTCTCTGACAACCGGTGCACAGGCTGGGGTTATGGAATTTAATTTTCTATAATCAACACATAAGCACCATGATAAATCTGTTTTTTTACTGGCCAAATTGGTGAATTTGTTATTGATTCACACTCTCTCAATACACCTTGTTCTAATAATGAATCAATTGTTTGCTGAATAAAAGGCTCACAACCTTTAGGGAGGGAATATTGTTTTTGCGCACTGTGGGCACTACCAGGAATGACTTCCTCTCCTTCCATTCTACCACAATCATGTTTATGTTTGGCAAATGCATAATCATAATCCTGTATTATTTTTGACACTCTGGGGTCTATGTGTGTAGGTAAATCAAGTCTTTCCGGTTTCTTAATAGCATAGACTGCAGGATAATCAGAAATAACACAATATTCACCTTTTTCCTTAAACCAAATTTTGTTATTTACAAAATCAATTACTGCACCATTATTCCTCAAGAAGTCAGACCCTAGAATAGAAACAGATTCAGGTAAATTCATTAGGTATGCACTCAGATCAAAGGCATTATCCCTAATCCAGATTTTAGCATTTCTGGCCTCCACTGCTTCTGTCTGAGACCCTTGAAAGGCTTCTAGTATTATTTGTTTTCCTGTGGATAGAGGGTGTAAATGAGGCTGTTTAGTGTGAATAATAGATACAGAGGCACAAGTGTCAATCAACATCTTCTGCTGTGGGCCTCTTTCCATAGCAGCTGTGATTATAGGCCTATTGCATCTATCCCGCCCGAACTCCACAACAGGTGAGAGAGATGCAACAGATCCCTATGCAGAGGGACTGTGGCCAGCAATCTGATTAGTAACTTGGACTGCTTTAATTGTTTCCATGTCTTTACTCATTCTATCCAATTCTTGCCTCAGTTCTGCATACACTGAGGTCATTGGCGTATCAGGTGCTTTTGCTTTTGAAAAACTACAGTTTTTGGAAAAATGACCCACCTGACCGCATGTGAAACATTTAAAGGCTTCTCCCTTAACTAAGGGTCCTTGTTTTTTATTTGAAGGCTTATAATGATACTGACTATATCTATTTTGTGGTGATGGCCCTTCTACTGCAGAAATCCTGCCCCTGCTAGATTTATTTTGGTCTTTAAGAATTGCTTCAGCCCTCTTCAAGCAATTCAAGATTCTTGGAAACTGATTCTGAGGTGATACAGATAGACCCACTAATCTACGAATCTCAGGACAAGTTCTGTTTAATAATGCTTTCTTATAAATGTCATCATTCTGACTTCCTTGTGTTCCTGCTGGAAGAGTTAACTTATAAAAAGCATATAATCTATCTATATACCCCTGAACTGACTCTCCTTTCCTTTGAGTACAATTACCAAATGCTGAGTGGTGATCAGCTTCATCTAAGCCAAGTGATTTTAACAATTCCTCCATGAGTTGTTGTTTTGTTGTAGGATGAACAAACACTGCTGGGGAAAAACTAGATTTTAATGAGCTGTCCAAACTGGCAACAATGACATCAAATGTATCTACTTCATTAAAATTTCTGTGAATTTTATCAAATTGTTTTAAATTTAACAATACTTCTACGGGGTCACTCCCAAAATCTATATGCCCCAGTTCTTTGCTAAGAGAATGTATTTCAGTAATAGAGGCCTAGATATACTTGTTTCAGAAATTGCCAGTCCTTGGGCATCCCTTTTGTACTCAATGGAAACAGGAGCCATTTGCAAAGGCATACTATCCTCATTCTCTCCTCTAGAAAACATATCCCAGTCCATCTCCTGAACATCTCTCTCACTGTATTCTGAAACATTAAAGGCAGCCACCACCGCATTTCTTTTCCCTAGTTGTACTCTCAGGTCTTTGATTTCTGCTAAACATTGAGAATGATCAGCTTCTTTATGTCCGCGAGATGCCAGACATCTGATTGCTCCCTCTGCATCTTTTAGTCTTTCAAGAAGCTGCTTATTCTCGCTGAATAATTGTTTATTTTTTAATAATGTCTCCTGGTTTCCTATACTTAATGCAGCTGCTGCATTTGCAGTGACCTGAAGAGTTTTTATAGTCATATTTCACTCAGATATTTTCGATTCTAGCGATTGTTTCTGTACATTTACTATTTTATACTGCTCTGCAATCCATTTTGCAGCAAAAATAAGGGCTGTTTTTCCTTTTGACTTGGACAATTTTTTCTCATTAATAGCATTTGAAACATAAACAGTAGCTCGGAACCACGGGTCTGATGCATCCACCATGGACTTTATAATAGCTTCAGGGTTAGCAACTTTAGAAATCTTTTTCATTAGACCCTTAACTTTGGAAAGAGGAAATAAATGAAAAATAAAACGTACCAGCTATATAAACCAACAGCTTATGCAACTACACAACAGAAATACTTTATAATGTAACCACTTGTATTAACTCAAATACAGTTTTTCACCAGTAAACCACGCTTTGTATTAGTTCAACAATATCCTTATTAGCACTCCTATTCATGAAAGCAAAAGCTACTTTTTATCCAAACCAACAGGTGTAACTTTACTGAAACCTGTGAAAAGACTACACAACCCAAGCATAGCAACCATATAACTTAAACCAAATTATTTTCTCACCAGTAAATGACAAGAAAATTTGTTTAAGCACAGAAATAATATTCTTATATATATGTTTTAAATATCATACCATATCTCTCCTGGACCAAGGCTCGCCAACTGTAAGAAATTAAGGTGTAATTCCTAGAGATTCTATTCTTTTGAGAATGATTGACAAATAAAACACACAAATAAGATTTATGAATTAACATATATATATTTAAATGCACAAAAAAAAAACAAATAATCAAACAAGAACGAGTGGTAAAAAAAAAAAAAAAAAGTCAAAACATATTCAAGATTAAACTGTCACCAAATGTAAAGGTATATGAAAAATAGATATAAAACAAATGAAAAATAAGGTTAAACCATGTACAGAAAAATATAACTCATATATATATATATATATATATATATATATATGGCACAAAATGGCTGACTCCTACAACTATTTAAGAAAGGAAAACCCCTAATTTGTCATCACTTCAGGAGAAAAGAAAATGTATATCACAACAGTATACAGTGAGATAAAAAAAAAACAACAATAATGATATTTATGTCAACAACACATATAATCTCAGTATACAGTTTAATCTATACCAACATATCATTAATATATCACCAGTATGCAGGTGAAAAAGAAACCTTAATCTTTACACCAATATATATATATGACTATACCACCAGTATGCAGATAAAAAGAAACCTTAATCTTTACACCAATATATATATAACTATATATACAACTATATCACCAGTATGTAGAGTGGGACAAAAAATATGATTTCATATATATATCACCAGTATATAGACATAACATTAGCAAGCCTTTCAGCAGTGACAAAAGGGTGAGAAAATAATAGTTATTTGAATAATCAACCAGAACAACAAAATAATTACCCTGTTGAACTCAATAGTTTAAGGAATCAATATAGTCACCACATCAAAGTCTACAGCTCACTCTGGCCTTCCTCAGGGAGTTCCTTCCTTTGAGGTTCTCTCTAGAACTCTCCCCAGAACTAACTTCCATGGACAGTGCATGGGTTTTTATAATACATTTTGCTGTCTCTGTTCTCTGTAAAAGGTCATATATGTTGCTAAGTTAAATTAACTAGCTAGTTCCTAATTTTATATCCCTACAGCCATCTAGGGACTTCAGCTGTCTAACTTACAAAAGTTTGTCACACCTACCAAGGCTCTGTTTTTAGTGTAAATACAGGCCATTTGTTATGTTATTGGGTCTTGGGTTATTTTGATCTCAGTATGCTTAAAGCTGTTACCTTTTATAACAGTATCTGATTTATACAAGAGTCTATCTATTCAAACATCTCTAATTTATATACACATATATACACATCCACACACACATATATATATATATATATATATATATATATATATATATATATATATGCATACACACATATACATACATATACACACATCCAGAAGAAGGAAAAAGAAAAAGACCTAATGCATTGTGGGCCTATTTCCCATTTTGTGCCATTATACATAACCCATTTCTTATACAAACAAACAGGACTCTATGCTGACAAGAAAATTTAATGCGAAATAAACACAAAACAAAATTTACTAAATTAAGACGTCTTCAGGTGTAGTTACTGCAAGCCCAATGATAATTCAAGATACCTTCACCAATGTCTATCAGAAGTGATACATGGCCTCAGGGGTCAAATCAAACTATCGTATGCAATCCTTCCTGCGATCTTCCTGCTCTGACCAATACAGAGTTAGAAACTCTGAACTCTAAAATTAGCCAAGAGGAAATATAGAAAGGGATTCAAGGTATGAAGTAGGCAAGGCTCCGGGCCCTGATGACTTCACCAATATGTACTATAAAAAAATTCTGGTACAACTAACCCTCCATTTAGTGAAACTGTATAACTCCATACTTGAAGAGCAATAAATCCCCCCAGAAATAGTCCTATACCCAAAAGAAGGCAGGGACCCTATAGGTAAAAAATTATAGGCCAATACCTTTACTAAATGGGGATATTAAACTTCTAGCCAAGATCATAGATGACCACATTACAAAATTTCTACCAAGGTTAATACACAAATACCAAGTGGGTTTCATTCCCCATAGACAGGCCATAGATAATATTAGAAAGGTTATAAATATAATTTACTAGTTCTAAAACTCCAACGTGCCTACTTGCCCTTGATGTCAAGAAGGCATTTGATTCACTGGAATCTCCAAGCAGTCCTAGGCAAATTCAGATTCAGTGGTCAATTCACAAATTTGATCAAGACATACTATAAAAAACCCTTGGCCCACCTACAACTACTGGGTTAAAAAAAGCCAACAATAAATATATGTAGGGGCACAAGGTAAGGATGCCCTCTTTCCCCCCTGCTCTTTGCTATAGAAATAGAGCCACTGTCCCAGGCAATTAGAGCGGAATCTGAAATCACTGGGTTACACATAGGTCATCACCCTTTAAAATGAGCCTCTTCACAGACAATATACTGTGCCCTTTGATGAATCCGACCCATTCCATACCAAAATTAATGCAAGCCCTACACACATATAGTTTAATCAGAAACAGAAAAACAGAAGCGTTAGCGATAGACCTACCAACACAAGATAAGGATTAATTGCAGGAGGATTATCAGTTCCAATGGCTAAATAATTAATACAATACCTAGGCCTGAAAATCAATGCCCACTTAGACACCTTATATAGGGTGAATTACATTCCCCTCTTTAAGTGAAGACATAACAAAATTGTCTATATACTCTATTTCCTGGCTAGGGAGGATTAATTCATTTAAGATGAATACCCTTCCGAAAATATTATATTTGTTCAGAACTTTCCCTGTTTTGGTGCATGTGAAGGATTTGAATGGCTTTCAGAGTAAGGTTTTTAGGTTCATTTGGCAAGACAAGCCCCCACAAATCAGTAAAACGACTATGTTTAAACACAAAACTAAGGGGGGCTTGTGCTGCCCGGGCCTATAGGGCTGCACAACTTTCTTACATCCCTATCGTACACGTGCCCCTACACCAACCCTCGTGGACTTTTATTGAAAATCAGTCCATACATCCCTATTCGTGGGATACTCTGGTTTGGTTAAATAGTGCCCTGGTGCAGGTCATTCGATTAAAACACCCAGTGATTCTGCATACAATTCATTACTGGAACTGGGCCATGACACACACCTTATTCTCCAACCCGTCACATTTGAAATCAATAATCTCCCATCCGCAGGCCCCTAAAGAACTGAGTAGGAAAATCAGAATTTGGTGGAAGTCGAGGGGGCTAGATAGATTGGGTGCCTGGATAGAAGAGGGACGACCTATCACTTTTGATATATTTAAGGATAAACACAACCTCCCAGTAAGCAAACACTTCTGTAAATTCAGACACTTTTTGAACTCTTTAATAAAGCCCCAGGGCTCTCCTAAGACAAAGTGTCTGTCCCTAATCAGTCAGAAACATCCTCTTTCTAAAGGAATAATAGGGGGTATATATGACATCTGCAACTCTTCTCTCAGCAACACCAAAGACAACTATACGTCCACAAGGGTTGGTGCATGGTGAGTGTACGATAGAAATGAAAGAAAGTTGTGCAGCCCGTTTGGTCCGGGCAGCACAAGCCCCCCTTAATGTTGTGTTTAAACATAGTAGTTTTACTGGTTCGTGGGGGCTTGTCTTACCAAATGAACCTAAATGTTAGGGAATGGGAGAAGGATTTGAATCAAATCTGGGATATGAAGAAACGGGAAACTGCCTGGAAAGGCATTTATAGAGGGTTCCTTAATCAAATTCTACTGGAAACTGCACTAAAGATACCGCACTGAACATATATAACACCAGAAAATGACAGAAAGCCCATACTGCATTAGGGGCTGCCAGGTTACAGGGTCCTTTATCCATACCTGGTGGCATTGTCCCATTGTCCAACAGCTATGGAAAGCTGTTTCACAACTAGCCACAGAGTTGTTTAGCAACCCAGTAAGGGGGGAATTAGAGGTGTATCTACTAGAGATTCTGGTGAAAACCCTTACGCCCCCTCACAACAAGCTCCTTCTATTTAGCTACCAAGAGCCATATAGCTAAGAACTGGAAGTCTGATAAACTTAATCTTAAACTTAAAAACAAAATAAACTATATAGCAAAAAACAAAAAACGGACTCACACACTGGAAGACTCTATTCCTCATTACATGGAGGTTTGGAGCCCGTGGCTGGAGAGTAGAGAGGGACAACCCTTGCTTTCACACAAATAACATATCTTGGTGTGGAGGGGGACGGGGCTCGTCGGTCATGATGGGGACCTGAAAGCTAGAAAAGAGACCCTCTATTTCTAAAGAAGAAACCGCTCTGACAAGGTTGGAAATGTCATTACTATTTTGAATGATATGTATATATATATACTGTATGTGAACAAAATTGTTAATTTTTGTTTTGTTTGAATATGTTTAGTTTAATTTAGAGGAAATAAACAGGTTATGCAATCAATACGAACAAGATAACGTACTCATACAAATTCAGTTTACTTTAATTGAAATTTAAGAAATAAGATATAACTCTCAGATAGGAAAAAGAAAAGAGGAAGAGAAAGACACATATGTTAAATATTGAAACAAAGACGCAAATTCTTTATTCAATTCCAACAATTCAACAAGCCCGCAATTGCAACATTCTAACCCGCAGACATGTGGCCTGTATGACGGTAATTATGGACTTGGAATTAAATAGGGGCCATGGTCATGTTCATACAGTCACTAAATAGTATGACACAGTTGGGATCTCATATTACATTTCTTGCTATACATTGTTATTTAATTCATCTATTTGCTTTTATCTATTCTGTCTCCAAACTGTCAGCTTCTTTGTGCTTCTCTTTGAATGTTGTGGAATATTTGAATTACAAAAGTTGATATTGTCCAAAAAAAAACAGATCTGAAGGTTTTTTTGATGTTTTAGATACAATTTGATGAAGTTGCTGTTTACTTCTCCAAGGAGGAGTGGGAGGGTTTAACAGAGGACGACAAGGATCCCTATAAGGAGGTGATGAGTGAGAATGATCAAAAACTCATTTTACTAGGTGAGAAAATATGAAACTTTATAGGGACATTTTAAATCATGTAATATGTTAGTTGTAAAATGATATTAGCGTTTAATCAATGTCATTGTTCATATACAGGACATGCCAGAGTGAAACCTACAGTCATCTCACTGATTGAGCAAGAAGAACATCCCAAAGACACAAGAATATAATCCTCAGATTTGTCTTGAGGATTATAGAAGGTCTAAACCCAATAGTCGCCATAGTTCCTATCACCCATGTACATGCTTTTATTCAGATCCCTATGGAGCCTCTCTCTACCCTTTATGAATTATCATGGCACCTAAAATGATCCCACTACCATGGGGACCATGTGGATGCCCGTGGTATCCTAACATACCACAATTTGGATCCCTATAGACGAGTAATATATTGTTGCTGTTCCGTCCTTAAGTCATGTCGACCCTGTGAACCGGTGAACTGCAGCACACAGCACATCTTTCAGCCACTGCCCATCTGAGCTCCCTCAAGCTCATGTTCATTGCTTCAATTATCTTTTTTCTCCATCTCGCCTTCCGTCCCTTTTTTTATGTTACTTCCTGTTAATACATCACCATCTGCAGAGATCTTGGAGACCAGGAAAACATATTCAGTTAATGCCTCCACTTTCCTCCATTTATTTGCCAGGCACTGAGATTGTTGTTTGCCACAATCTTTGTATTTTTAACATTAAAACGCAGGCCAACTTTTGTACTCTCTTCTTTCACGCTCAACAATGTGCTCCTTAGTTCCTCCTAACTTTCAGCCATCCGAGTATCATCATCCACATATCTGAGGTTGTTGATATTTCTCGTAGCAATACTGATTCTGGCAGTTTTATCTCTTGTGCTTCTTCCTCTGCAGAACCTGGTTTGCACATCTGGTAGCTCCTGGTCCATATATTGTTGGAGCCGAGCTTGCAGAATCTTTAGCATCAGTTTGTTTGCATGTAAAATGAAAATAATTGTTCAATAATTGGAGCAGATTTTTGTACTGTTTTTGACAGATTTGAGCATAGAAAAACCTTTTTCAGCCCACTGGCCACTGATGAGTTATTCAAAATTGTTGGCATAATGCAAGCGCCACTTTCACACCATCACCTTGTGGGATATATACAATTTTCCATTTTCTTCTTACCTGGGTTACTTAAAGCCACATAAGATATCTAATTTATGTTCTTTAAAAGTAACCCAGGTAAGAAGAAAACAAAGAATATAACAAAGAATATACCCAAAAGGAAAGCCACATAAGATATCTAATTTATGTTCTTTCTTTTTGGGTATATTCTTTGTTGCTATTTTCTGTACAATGTCACAAACTTCTGCTGAAAGTTCTTCTAGCTTTCTGTGTACCATGTCTAGTGCCTTACATCTATTATTTACCTCAACTGTATATTCACTGGTGATATTATTTATTTGATACCTTATTGGTCTGATGATTTCCCCTCTTTTCCCCAGTTTATTTCTGAACTTTGCAATAAGCCTTAGTCAGCTTCAGGTCTTGTTTTTGCTGACTGTGTAGAGCTCCTCCCTTATTTACTACAAAATGTACAGTCAACTTGCTTTCTATTTTGTCCATCTGGTGATGTCCATCGTGTAGAGTTGTATCTGAAGGTAGTTGGAAGACATGTTTACTATTAGCAGAATTATCTTGACAGAATTCTACTAATCACTGACTTTTAGGCTGCAATGAGCGCTAAAGGCGCTCATTCAGGACTCGAGATGAGCGCTCATCACAAGGCCCGTAGAAATTTTAGGCTGCAATGATCACCGAAGGCGCTCATTGCAGGGTTCAAGATGAGCGCTACGCCGCAGATGCTCATCGCGAGGAACGCTGGACAGGTTGCAATGAGCCGAGCGGCCTCAATATGAGAGCCATAGCGTAGGAATTTTAGGCTAGCACAGAAGGCGCTAATTAGGGCAATCATCGCAGATGCTCATCGCGAGTACCACTGGAAATTTTTTCTGATGCAATTCGGACTGCCAGGTTCGCTCCACAGTCCTTACCTTATATGGGCAAGTACAGTACATTCCCTCCTTTACATGGGCATACAGTACATCCTTGCCTTATATGGTCATAACGGTACATTCCCTGCCATTATTCACCTTATATAGCATTATACAGTACGTCCTGTACAATACAGTACATTCCTTGCCTAATATGGTCACAACAGAACATTCTGTCCTATTCCAGTACGTTCCATTCCACATCTGTGGTGTATATATACTACGGTTTACAGACCATCAACCAGTTCACACACACCACACAAACACCACACACACACACACTCACAAACATGGAAATGGAGCACATTTTTAACGCATATAGATTTGGAAAAGTTTTAGGAGGTGCTTTTTCAACAGTGATTGAGGCATATTCACTAAAACTTTCCATGACAGTTGCAATAAAAATGGCAATGACTATATATGGTGGTCAATATATTCATCACTATATATGGCTATTGTATCTATATGTATATATATATACAGCGCTACGGAATGTTGGAATATGTTGCCGCGATAATAATATATATATATATATATATACGGGGAGAAAAAAAAATTCATATATCCAGAGGAAGGCAGACAGAAAAAAAAAATTGAAACATTTGCCAATTGTCTCCTAAGGGGAGAAAAAAATCGTTCCTGAAACCAGATAGTGGTAATTGGACACCTCCCTGGATCAATACTCTTACTCTAGTTATTCATGATTACTATCCCGAATGCCCTTTATAAATATATCCAACCCTTTTTTAAAGGTATCTATTGAACCCGTTGTCACCACCTCCTTTGGTAGAGAATTCCACAGATTGACCACCCTTACGGTGAAGAACCCTCTTCTTTCTCTAAGGTTGAATCGTTTTCCTTCTAACTTCAAAGTATGTCCTCTTGTCTTCCATAGTATCCTAATCCTCTACCATGGTACCTGCGAAAATTCATACCTTAACACCTACCTAAAAATGTATGAAAATAATAAAAACTTACATATTAAAAATAAAAAAATTACAATAAAAATTAAACAAATAAAAAAAAAAAAATACAATTTAAAATAAAAACATTACATTGAAATGACCATTTTGGACTAATTCCATAGTCATGCTTCCAGTGGAAACAGCATCCAGCTGCTCTGGATGTAATAGAATGTAATAGAAAAAGTGAGGTAAGTGGGTAAATGTACATGTAGGGTCCATAGGGATTGAAGTAAATGGGGACAATGTATGAGTAGTCTATAGGGAATGAGGTAAGTGGGTGAATGTACATGAAGAGTCTATAGGGATTGAGGTAAATGCGGTGAATGTACGTATAGACTGATATATGAGCAATGATTGGCAAGTACTACATTCTAGATCCCCCCACCCTTATCAAGCTCTCTAAGCTACACATTACTATACTGAGCTGCACAAACAATGCTGTATATCTCGAGAAATATGTACTACAGAGATAAATAGTGTGAAGATCTGTTTTCCCTTAACTAATATACTTTCAGATTTTCAAAACAGTTGTATAAAATAAGCCAGCCAGCTTCACATAGCCAGCAGATTCAACTTGTTGGCAGTGGTGGGATCTTGGTGCAAGAACCAGCAGCAAGGATGGGATATGGTGATCTATGCAGTGTTGTCCAGTACTTTCGGGGATTGGCGATTTTGCCAAACCTTGAAATCATGGTCTAAGTCCAAGGAAGGCCAGTACTGGATAGATGAGATCATGGACCACATGGAGGCCTGCAGAGCAGAGGTCATCAAGGAGAAAAGGAGCCTGATCCCCAATATGACGGAGCGGCTATTGCTACCGGACTGCCACAGAAGAGAAGAAGGCAGCTATTCAAAATCAGTGAATGGCTTCCCTGGGACTCCAGCAAGATGAGGAGCTACCAGAATGGCTTGCGGAAGTGCTGTGGATGGAGCTTGGCTTGGAACATCAGAATGCGAACCTAACGCTTCCAGATCCTGCATCACAATGGCCCTCCATCTACACACTTGGGCTGGTGGAAGGGCCTCCTTATGTGCTGCAGGGTGATCCAAAGGGTGGCATGGGAACCGCAGAGTGATGGGAAATTCTAGTCGAACAGTGCCAAAAGGATGTGGAAATTGAGCCAGGCACAGCAGGAGAAGTGACGCTCAGACAGCTGGTCCATAGAGAAATGGATTTGGAAATACAGTATGAGGAGCTGCCTTTTACAGACCAATCTACCAATCTGACATTTCACAGCAGCACATTGATATTGTGACCAGCCTAGGTGCAACAGCTATAGGCAAGGTGGTAACCGAGAAGGCGGACTGCAGTAAAAGCTCCGCCACTGTGGATCTACAACAGGGCAAGGCCAAGTTATTCCAGCCAGCTTGCTAGGAAAAGAACCAGGCCAATCCACAAAGACAGAGACTATTCAAAATGCTAGCAGGAAAGGGAACACTCCCTGGGCTCCTGTTTCCAGAGCCAACAGCTGCTCCACGTGCCATATCAAACATGGTGACATAATTACTGATGGATACCTGGGTAAACCCACCCCAGAAGCAAGTGTCTACAGTATCCAGCTTGGAAGTCATGGCGGCAGTAGAGCAGATGGACACCAGCAGTAGACCAGTCACCATGGAGCTACCCACAGGCAAGGCCAATCTGATCAAAATGGCTTGTCAAGAAGGAGATCATACTGATCTCCACACGGAGATAGAGGGAGATCAGGAGAGGGCGCAAGCCCTGGGACGTGATGCCAGAGCAAACCCATGCTCCCCCACAAAGCGAGCAGATGTTTGGGCTTTACAGCTGAAGACCACATTCTCAGCAGCAGATGACAAGAGTCAAGATCCTGGCCAGCAGTGGCAACTGGCCAATCCAGACAAGGCACAATTGGAAGTATCTATTTTGCCAAGAGGTGCACCTGATTCCAGTCCAGAGGTCAAATCTAAGTATGGTGCAGTCATTTTGTCTGCTACACAAAGGGCAGAAACAGAGGTGCTGCCAACAACCGGTCACAGCCCAAGGGCAGATGGTGGCCACCATTCCCATCATGTCACTGAGGGCCATAAACCTGAGATGTTTGCTATTTTTTCCCCAACAGATTACAACTTTGCTCTGGATTCAGCAGGGCAGTCTGTTCCACTGCCCCTGCCTTTGGGGACTGTACAACTAGTCTATCCTTTGGGTTTACCAGAGAAGTTGATCCCAATCCAGGATTCAGCAGAGCAAGTTAACCCCCAGAACCTGCCTTGCACAACTGAGAATGTGCAACAGTCTGGAGAGGGCATCGGCCCTAAGAACCTGAGGGATGCTCCATTGATGTGGGTTGCAAGCCTACCAGAGACTGTGCCAGTTCCTGATACAGGACAGGAGGTCAAGCTTGTTGGATCCCTACTGACCTTGGGTTATGTTGCCCCACAGGAGTATAAACATGCTTCTGACCAAGTAGGGCACATTGTTACTCTGCCCATACTCATGGATGGAGAGCAGGTAAACAATCCTCCATGGCCACCCGAGAAGCTGCTACCTAATGTGGATTCCACTGGGCGTGTTAAGACGAGAGGCCAAGCAACGGTCAGGGGAGGGCCAAGTCCTAAGAACCTACATTTGTTGCTTACTTGTTTTGTAGCAGGTTCAGCAGGACAACCTCTTTCCCTGCCTTGGCCATGGGAGATCCTGTTGGGAGTGGATGCACCATGGTTGCGCATGGTGCTACCCACAATCAGCTTTTGGATTATAATTGGGGGCCTAAGAGGAAGTTGTTCCCAGAAATCCTCTGATAGCCTTGACACCCTACCATGCCTGGAAATTGTGTAGGATGGGTCTCATTATCGATCCAATTGTAGCTACTAAACCCAGAAGCATTTTACACCGTGGACTAACGACTCTAGAAGACTTTTTGTTTTCCACGACAAGGACTTATACCTGAACTGATCGGCCAGCTCACCAGGAGCAATCAGAGGAGATTAAAATAAAATAAGCCAGCCATAGTCAGCTGATTCACTGCAGAAAGTACAAGTAATTAAATGTATTATCCTGCAGTGACATCTTGTGGATGTTTGTGGTAATTACATGCATCTGTGTTTCTTTGTTCTTTTCCCGCCAAAATTCCCTGGATGTTGCCTCCCATTGGTCCAGCCTCAAGACGGGCCAGCAAAGTCCACAGTTTCCCTGCCTCCTGATTGGCTCTTCTATTTCTACTATTAGTTTGTTTTAATTTGGGCAGAGAGTTTGCCTATGTTCAGCCCACTATGATGTAAATCCTTTGTTCTGAAACTGCATATATACACTGCTGTAACCAAATAAAAGATGCTCTCATGGAACATCTAGACAATTGTGGTCCTGGAACATCTAAAGAATTGGGGTGTTTTTATTTAGAGGGAAGACTTTTATTATTTTAGTGAGGTGATGTAGACGATCCTGATTCGACTCCGGGCACCGAGAGGCCCATTCCTTCTTGGAAGATAGCCTGAGAGGGGGATTCCTGTAGCCAAAGGCAGGCATTTCTGGAGCTGAATAGCACCCCCTCCTAGAATCTTCACAAATAGCTATTGCAATGTATAGACCAGTGGTTCCCAAACTGTGCGCTGGGGCTCCCTGGGCAGCCATGACTGCCCTACAGTGGCAACGCAAACGCTCCCCAGCATTCTCTGCTGGCTCTCCTGCCCCAAGGCCCACTATGCCCCACCAGCCTGTGGAGGAGAGGAGGAGCCGGCCGGGGGGAGGAGCCAGTGAGGAGGAACACCAAGTGGGAAGCCAGAGGGTAAGAAGCTGGGTCCCCCCCACACGCCTCCTGCGGCCCCTCGTGGCTCCCTACAGCCCCCACTCTCCTCCATGGCCAGATCTATCCCCTAAAGCTGCTCCTCAGTGAGGTGCACCTCATTTTCAGTCAAAAACCTGACCTTTCAATTAAAAAAATAAGTGCAAAGATCTCACCTTGAGGTCTCACATAAATGTATCTTAGTGGAGGATCCATGTAATAGGACGTGTTCTGCTGTATACCATTTACATACATACACATTTTTAGGGTACTTTCCCACTGATAAACATTGAGACCTAGTGTCTTTTATGACATCACGGTTTATATTGTGCTTTTTACCAATTTTTACCTTTTAGATGTACTTATATTTTTTAGGATATTTTGTCCAATTCCTACATTGGCCAGTATGTTTTTTATGGCATAATAAAAGCATATCTTTTCAAGGAATTGAGTGTGTGTGTATCTTTCCATTAGACTTGGATTTAGATCACATAGACACACATGAACACATACACATATATATAGAATCATTGGTGCATACTCTTATATACAGATATACAGAAATTGTAGTGTTTTTGTCAGTATACCTGACACCTCACAGAGGCAATTTCAAGTACACCTCATAAATCATAGAAACACACTGTATATTGGGGTGCACTACGAAAACCCCGAAGAGGTCTTGAAACATCCCTTCAGACACCTACCTGTGAGAGAGAATCACATCCAGCTTTGAGAGACAACTCCGTAGAAGTATATTGTCTAATACTACGAAGAGGCACGAAGTAATCTGCACTAGGAGTATCTATTGCGCTTTCTCCCCCTCCCTTCTTTCTTATATCTAGTACTTCAGATACACCACATTTGCCGGTGTACCATGAGAAGCTGCATCCTCCAAGTGTGAGATCTACAGAGCCCTAGGAATATAACATCAGGACCCATCCAAGATCCCATAGAAATAGTGTGGAAATATACTAACACCCACATATTATCTACAGGAACCAAGAGAGAATTATCTTGGACTGACATTATCTGAGTAAACTAAGAGCTAAAGCCCAAATTGGAAATACAAAAAGCCCAATACCATATCCATCTTAACATGTAATGTAATGACTTGATATATATACATAGCGAGGACATTAATACCTTGCAGATATTAGCATAATTTGGGGATGATATGTAGGAGCCAGCCATACAACATTCCCACTCCTGTTTGTGTTGGGCTCAGACATTTGTACAGCTGGCTCCTACATTTTACTTAGTTTTTTCTGTAACACAATCTCACTGGGAAAAAGTCTGTAATATGTCTTATTTCCTGTATGTTCTCACTAAGGGCTCAGGGAAGTGTGGATAAAGTGGAAAAAATGGTGATTAAAAACAAAAAATTATATATATATATTATATATATATATATGTCAGTTTCTGTATTTTTATCTCTGCATTATATACTGAAGCAAATTAATATTTACAGAGAGAAAGATCCTGAACAAACAGACAAGGTGAGAGCTGGTGTGATAATATAGATAATAAAACACACCCACATCACTGGGGAGATACTGTATTAGGACATCTCATCCTCTGACACTAAATAATACTTGGTTTGTATGATCTGTATTCATGTATTGGGGTTTACACACGGAGCTCTACTGATGTACACGGTGTATATATATATACTAGCGACTTGCCCGTCAAAAAATGACGGCAATGTGATGTATATGTTTGTGAAGTTGTTTAGTTATTTAAATATATTTTTGACCCTTGTAAGTATTGTGATATGAACATGTATTTTTGTAAAACGTTGATGTAATGGTTTTTTAAAATGAAATTTGTATCTGAAGAATTGTTCACTTTAATATACATAGAATCCAGAGGAAAGTAAAAAGTAAAAAGACTTTTTGCAACGTGCCGAATTTTAACATGAAGGAATAACCTTGAAAGTATATATTTTTAAAATTGAACTTTATTTTTTATGTAACTTTGGAATTTTTGCAAAACATTTGTGTAATTTTGAACATTGTAAACAGGAACATAGTAAATACATTTTGTAACATAATTTTGAATTAAAAGTATTAACATTTGAATGTAAAAACAGTTTAACTTTAAATTAATCAGTATTAACATGCAATTTGTCTGAGAATAATTGTTAAGTTTAATATACATTGAATGTAGAGGAAGGCATACAGTAAAAACTCTCCTTAAACCGTACGTAATTAAAGTAATTCATTACTGAGCACATAAACTGGCGATAAACATGAATGAAACATTAACATAGTGACTTAACATTTTAACATAATTTTTCATAGAAATGCAAGGCAAGTATTTTGTGAGGCGAATTATCCATAAACATGACTTCCATTAATTATGACTGAATTAAACAACAAATTGTTTTGTATTTTTGAATGTTTTTCCAAAATGTTTGCATGGCTTTAGTTTGTATCCTGCAAAGTTATAGTACTTCATAGTAGACAATGTTTTTAGTAAAAATACGTCCATCTTCTAATAAATCACCTTGACTTTCATTGTTTTCAATGTAAACTTTAATAGCCTGTGGATTTTTGCAGCGTGACAACGCAACGTACAATTGACCATGTGCAAAAACTGGTTCTTCCAAGTAAATACCCACAGATTTGAAAGTTTGACCTTGTGATTTATTAATGGTCATGGCAAATGCCATAATAATGGGAAATTGTCTTCTTTGAAGTATAAAAGGGAGACTACTTTCACTTGCTGCTAAATCTATTCTTGGTATGAAAACTCTCTCTCCTTTATGGGTCCCAGTTAAAATTTCAGCATCTATAAAATGGTCCTTTAATTGTTGAACAATTAATCTTGTGCCATTGCATAGGCCTTTTTTGGGGTTCATATTTCGCAGTAACATGATAATTGCACCTTTCTTTAGCTGCAAAATATGTGGTGGCATTCCAGAAGGAGTTAAAGAGTTAATGAATTCAGTTGAAAAGTTTGCCTGACTTTCATTGTCATCAGCAAGTACAGAATCAGCACTGTGATAATTTCTTTGTGGTGCATAAATTTTTTTTAAGATTTCATTATTGAGTATTAATGCATCTTTATTTTTACACGTCAGTATAACTTGGTTGGCAAGCTCGGAATATTCTTCGTTATTTATGCTCCCTTCAAATATAGCGGATATAATATCTTGTTGACAAATCATATGAGGTGGGATCTCTACAGTGTCGTCAGGTAAATGTAGTATTTTTTCTGTTCTGCCTTCTCCAATTTTAATAAGCCAATCATTGAAATCAGTTTGGCCTTCTGATCTCATATTTTGTTGCAGTTGAAGATGGGTAAAATGTTTCCATACTGTACTTGACTTTATACATGTTTCAATAATGTCTGTTCGATTTCCATGTACAACGACAGGTAATGTTTGTCTAAAATCGCCACCCAACAACATTACCTTTCCACCAAATGGAAAAATATTATCCATGACTTCACGAAGCAAACGGTCAATACATTGGAGGGCATAGCATGACATCATTGTGGCCTCATCTATTATAATTAATTTACATTTCTTCAATTTCTTTGCTTGTAAGGATGTCATGCGAATATCTGACACAGAATTTTCTAAAATAGGCACTGGTAGTTTAAATCCACTATGAACAGTTCTTCCACCTTCTAATAAAAGTGCAGCAATTCCAGTAGTGGCAAACGCCATTGCTATTTTTCCTTGTGCTCGTACTGAACTCATTAATAAATTGTACAAATATGTTTTCCCTGATCCGCCGGTCCATCAAGATAGAAATAACGCTCTGTCACCATGTCATCATCTATAGCATTTTTAATGGCATGAAATGCTTGCAATTGTAGTGTATTTAAAGTTGCAAGTCTTTCTTCTGTTCTTTCTGCTTGTAGTTGAATGTCATAATCTTCAAAGTTAATGTCATCTATAAGACCTGGATCAGGCAAATTAAAACTTGCACAACTTAATCCATGAGTTAAAAAGACTTCTTGAATTTCCATTAACGCTTTTAAGTGTGCAATGGGTTGATTGTATCGTCGCATAAAGTCTTCAGCCATATTACTTTTAAAAGTCTCCCACAAAGCTAATGCATTTGGAGCATTTGAGAAGATACAAATAAAAGCAAATTGTTCTCTCATCTGTCGTGGCATTTGACATTGTGCTGCTTCTTCTAAACATCTTTCCCACTCTGTATCATCAGCGAGTAAGTTTCTATGTCTTGCAGCTAAATGGAAGGATTCATATACAATGTCATTAACAGTTCTTAATTGTTCAAAACTTTGTGCTCCTGGAACATTTAAAAGTAATATCCGTAAGCAAAAACGTTCAACATCTCTTGGACTGACTGTGTAAATTCGTGGAATTATTTTATTGCCTCTGGTTTTTCTTGCTCTCCATAATCCATTCACAAAAACATAGTGATATGGAATTTCAATATATAAGTATTGTGTTGCTTGAGCATCAGTGGAATTTAATGCAAACCATGCAGTTAGTGTAGTGTGACGATCTTCACTTTGGGCCAATGCATTCATTTCATTTCCAGCATGGAAATAGACTAAATGTCATTGTGGCAAATGTACTGCTAACCTATATACTGCATGTGATCTATCATGCATTTCAAATTTTAAAAGCCGCCACATAGCTTCTGGCGCACTGACATAGCGAGCATCTACATGAGATGCAAGTTCATCATGTACTAACTCACTACTTTCAGGGTTGTCTGCACTTTTGACGACTACAGTAGCTGCATGGTAACTTTTGTAAATATATTTGTAGACATATTTAATGGATTTGATGGAAGTGCAGGCTTCTACGTTGATGTGGGCGTTGTACTTCATGAGTAAATGTGGATTGTAGGGTACTACATATCTATTGTCCACTTTTTTTCCACGAATAATGGCACTATCTCCTTCTCTTCTTTTATAAAGTGGATATCCATCACAATTTGCATATGTTTTGTCTCTATAATCTTTTGGAAAATCTTTTGAACATTGATTATTTTCCATACATGGTGATTGTGGATTAAGGTCTCCACAGGGTCCATGAATCATGCGATGAGTAACAATCTCATATAGTCTACCATATAGTTCTGGATCTGGTAGTTCAGCAACTATGACTGCATCCACTTTGTCCGAAGTATCTAATTTATCTTTCTCTTGAAGAATTATGAGAAGATGTGCATGTGGAAGGCCTCTTTTTTGAAATTCAATGGTATATACATAAGCAAGACATTTGCCAAATAACTGATTTATAGTGAAGTCACGTATTAATTCATTTAATTTGATCTTAAAAACTCTGGCTACTAAATCTGGTCGATCTGAAGCACTTTGTCCAAGAAGTAGATTTAGATTAATTTCTGGCCATTGTGGATTACATGTAAATGTCACAAATAAATCTGGTTTTCCAAATTTTGTCACAATAGCCATAGCATCATTGTATCTCGAGGAGATCCTTGAAAGGAAGATGGTAAAATGATGGCTTTGCCAGCTGTCATGTCTCTGCTTGTAGCCACGTCAGCAACATAGTCCATGAGTCCACAATATTGTTCTACACGTAGTTTATCTTGTTGATATTTTATAAAGTTTAAATTATTTGCCTCAACTTGCAAATATGAATCAATAATCCATTGTTGTGTTAGTTTGCCCCCACATAAAATTGTATTAAATTCATCTCTAATGGCAATTTGAGCAACTTTAAATTCAAGCATAGAAACATTATTTCGGATTCTGGCTTTAGCATTTGGGTAACTGGGAAGGGTTAATTTTGGTTGCCAACCTGCTTCTCCATGTGGGAAAAAGATGGGATATGTCATTGGATCTAAATTTGGACTTAAGATATTAATATTAATAAATGGTTGCTCCTCATTTCTGGGATATACTCTAATGTCTCTTTGAAATGGTGGTTCTCCTTCATCATTTTGAAAGACCATTGCAACCTCATTTGATGTTGGCAAGTTATAACGACGTTTATCAGTATGTCTGTCTCTTTTAAGCACCATATTAACCTTTGGCATGGGTAATTGATGTCTTTGTGCATGAAGTAGTTGTTCATTTTCTACTTCTGCCAATTTTTTGTAAGCTTTACTGTAGGGATTGTTGTCCATAATGTTATTTAGCTCTATAAAAACACTGGGTAAGCATTTTTTATTTTCTTCCATCTGCATACGTTGGTCAACAGCTTCCATTGTATCTAGGACATATAGTTGAGCGAATTTTCTTTGCTCTCCTTCCTCTGGATGTAAATGTGAAGTCCGATGATAAATTTGTCCTTGGACTTTAAAACAGTAAGGACCATGTCCTGGTACATTAGCAGCCAATGTTGCCCCCATAGATGCAAATGATATGGCACTATTGTAGGATCTTATGTTTGTCTTAAAATTTTGCCATATCATTTTGGAAAAGTAGGTTCAGTCATAATATTTTGTAAATAGGTTGGAAATTGTTTCCTTTCTGGAAGTTTGAACTTTCCTTTTTGACAACAACTAATAAATTGTCCATCTCTGGGTCTCTCCTGTTTAAAATAATAAGCCTCACAAAATTGACATTGAGTAGTCATGTCCCCACAACTATGAACCTCTACTGCTAAAGACTTCAGTAAAGGACAATTTGCAAAGCATATTGGATGTTGACTTTCATATTCATCAGATGAAAAGCCATGAAATGTTTCAACAACAGGTTCTAAATGTTTAGTTTTTTTCGTGGATTTTCTTGGTATATGTTGTCCTTGTTTGGTTGAAATGTCCAAAATCGTTGTCCAATGGTGTGGTCCTCTGTTGGAAGTCCTCGTCCGATGGTGTGGTCCTGTGGCGATAGCCCTCGTCCGATGTTGTGGTCCTGTGGCGATAGCCCTCGTCCGATGTTGTGGTCCTTTGGTGAAAGTCCTCGTCCGATGGTCTGGTCCTGTGTTGAAATTCCTCGTCTGCTGGTCTAGTCCTGTGTTGAAATTCCTCGTCTGCTGGTCTCGTCCGAGTCCTCGTCCGATGGTCCGGTCCTGTGGAGAAAGTCCTCGTCCGATTGTCTTCACGCAGTATCTGTTGTAATATAAAATAGAAAATGTTGTTTGAGTGAAATGTCTTTTAAATAATGTAAAAATTTATGAATTTGGCTGTATTGTATCAGTTATGGTTATTTTTTTCTATATTTTTTTTTTTTACATTCTGTACAATCCCACGACTTTTGTTATTCTTATTTCAGGTTCTTAGTAAGGCTTGTGGGTTGTGATATATTAAATAAGAATATAAATTTATTTTGCTATGTGTTTATGTTATTTTTTGTACAATCCTGTTTTGTGCACACCACTTGTGGTATACTTATTTAACCTTTATTGGGATGCTTATAGTTAGTGAAACATGAAATAATATAATTAATGTAGTTTGCTATGTGTTTGTGTTAGTTTTTGACAATCGTGTTTGGTGCGCACCACTTGTGCAAAAGTTATTTATTCTTGATTGTACTGGTTATAGGTTGTTAAACATTAAAGAAGAATGTTAATTTAGTTTCCTATGAGTTTGTGTGATTTTTTGTACAATGCGATTAGGCGCGCAACACTTTTGTTATTCTTATTTTTTCTTCTTTGTAAGGCTTATAGGTTGTTAAACATTGAATAAGAAATTCAGTTTTGTGTGTAGCAGTTTGTGTCTCATTCAATTGCGATTTGGCTAATTGAATCGTGCCCTAAATAAGCACATAGCATATTTTTTTAAATAAGTTTTTAGTCATTTAAAAACTTTATTTTGGATATATTTTTAGGTCCTCATTCAATTGCAATTTTGCCAATTGAATAGGGCTCTATATAAGCACATAACATATTTTTTGACGTAAGTTTTTAGTTAGTGAAGACCTTAATTTTGGATAGAAGTTCAGTAACTAAAAAGTTCTGTATAAAAAATATGTTATGTGCTTATATAGAGCCCTATTCAATTGGCCAACTCACAATTGAATGAGGCTCTTAGTAACTAAAAACTTATTTTAAAAAAATAGTTATGTTGTTATTTAGAGCGCTATTCAATTGGGCAAATTGCAATTGAATGAGGGCCTTTGTGTGTACCATATGTTGCATAGTTTGCCCCTCATTCAATTGCATTTTTTACAATGTAATAGTACTCTAAGGCCGTCATTGAATTGCAATGTTGAAAATTGAATAGGGTTGTAAATAAGCACATCATCACATATATTTGTTAAAATAGAATAAGGGCCTAAAAGTGCTTATTTATAGCCATATTGAATTGCCCAAAATAGCAATTGAATGAGGGCCTTTGGTTACTGCATTTGTTATATTGTGAGCTCCTTATTCAATTGTGTTTTGTCCAATGGAATAGAGCTCAATATCACCACAGAGCATAATTTTTTATGTAATTTTGTATTTAGTGAACTTGTATCCAAAAGCAACGTGTTCACAAAAGAAAAAGTTCCTTTAAAAAATATGCTCTGTGCTTATATAGAGCCCTATTGAAATGGGCAAATCACATTTGAGTGAGGCCCTTGGCCATTAAAGATGTATAGGTCCTCATTGAATTGCAATTTTGCCAATTGAAGAGGGCTCTATATAATCACATAACATATTTATTGAGCAAAGTTTTTAGTTATTGAAAATCTTGATTGTGGTTAGAAGTTCAGTAACTAAAAAGTTCTGTATAAAAAATATGTTATGTGCTTATATAGAGCCCTATTCAATTGAGGAAGTCGCAATTGAATGAGGCTCATGGTTCTTTCTTGTTTATACTTAATACTTTACCTTGCTTGAAGTTTTGAATGACAGACGGTCCCCTCCTGCCAATCTTAATGCGCCGGTCTTCTTGTAGTGTCTGTTTGAAAAAGAAAGTGAAATAGTTATTTGTATATTTATAATTTTTCATGTAGCAAAGCATGGCCTTTTGAGCATGTAATGTCTTGTTGTATCTTACCTCTTCTTCTTTGTTGGTGTTCTTTAAAAGGGATTGTGCTTCACAGTGCACGGTGCAAATTGTTGAGAGACGCTATTGATGCAGAGTCTGTTTGAATATTCAAAGAAATAAAAAGATTCAGCTTTATATGATCTATTGAATTGCAGTAAAGGAATGTAATTTAAATATAGTTGTGTAATTTTTTTCAATTAACCTTATTTTTTGTTGGGGGCTACACACATATGTCACATACATGAAGCACATTCCATAGTTTAATGTAATTATTTTGTGTACGTGTGACATATCAGTATACATGAGTCAAATTTAAATGGTTAAATTAACCTTATATTTTTTTTTTCCAACACACATAAATGTGTGTGTGTGAGATGTAACTATAGATGATATACATATATGTGCGTGTGACATATCAGTATACATGACATATAATGTCATTTAAATGTAGTTGTTTACTGATTTTGTTTTAAGCTAATTTTGTTGCATTGGCAATACACATAAATGTGCGTGTCACATGTCACTATACATTATACACATATATGTCCGTGTCACATGTCACTATGAAGGGGCAATACACAGAAATGTGCGTGTCACATGTCACTATACATTATACACATATATGTCCGTGTCACATGTCACTATGAAGGGGCAATACACATAAATGTGCGTGTCACATGTCACTATACATTCTATACATATATGTGCGTGTCAGATGTCACTATACATTATAGACATATATGTGCGTGTCAGATGTCACTATACATTATAGACATATATGTGCGTGTCACATGTCACTATACATAAACCTCTGTTTAATATTGAATTATGTTTTTTTGTTGTTTTGTTAAATGAACCGTATTTTTTTTGTGGGCCTAAACACATAAATGTGCCATATATGTCACTACATAAATCCTAGTTTATTTTTTTATTTGTTTGACCTGTCCTGATAATAAAATGTAATATATTATAGCTTACCTCTCAGTTGTAATTTGCACAATGTAAAGTAGTAAATTAGTAAAGAATTGTCTTCTCAAGTAAAAGCAGCAGTTATCTCAGAAGTCACTCCGTTGATCACCTGAGGAGAAATGTATTTTTTTGCTTGAAATAGGCAGTATTTATAAACTTGTAGAAAGTTCTGGAAAGTGAGACCGTTAGAACGCAATACGCATGCGCTATTTGCGTTCCAGCTTACAATTTGCGTTCCATCCGCCATTTTCTGCGTATTACTGTTCAAAATGGTGTTTAATATGATTGTGATACGTTCCGCATAGTATGTGTTTCATTATTGCGAGTAAGTGTAGTATAGTTACATCTGAAGCCTCGTTTTCGTTTTGTTCGTCGGCCATTTTTTCTCTCGCTTAGCGATGGTATTAGTGTCTAAAGTGTTTTATTTTGATTTAAATGTAGGTGTAACTTGTTTTTTTGAGGTGCTGGCTGGTTCCTCTTGCTGTAGGTAAGCTTTGTATGTGTTTGTTGTGTGTCTTTGTTAAGTTTTAAATGTTTGTATGTCGGCGTGTTGCGTCCGATGTTTGCGAAGTCGTAATGTGTGGTAACGTGTCTCGTATGGTGTTTGCGTGTGTAGCCTCGTTTTCGTTTTATTCGTCGGCCATTTTTTGTGTCGCTTAACAAACTATTTATTGTCTAAACTCTTTTATTTTGAGTGCAATTAAGCTGTAAGTTGCAGTTTGAGGTCCTGGGTGCTTCCTGTTTGTGTAGGTAAGGTTTTTATGTATGTGCTGTGTGTATGTATTGTGTTTGTAATTTTGTAATGTTCGCGAGTTGCGTCCGAGTGTTGCGAGGCCGTAATGTGTGTGAACGTGTGTCGTATGTTGTTTGCGAGTGTCGTAATGTGTGTGAACGTGTGTCGTATGTTGTTTGCGAGTGTCGTAATGTGTGTGAACGTGTGTCGTATGTTGTTTGCGAGTGTCGTAATGTGTTGCGACGTAAACTTTTTTTTAAATTTTGCAAGGGTCGCAGTTGCTGCAACTGAAGACCTCGCTTTGCGTAGTCCTCAGGTGCTGGCAAGGAGCGCAATCGGCGCTCCATGCCAGCAACTGAGAACCTGGCACAGTGCCCTCGCTTCGCGAGGGCCGCGGGCTCGCTATGCGAGCCCGCAGCGTTAGCAACAACTCGTACGCTCACAACTATATATGTGATATATATATATATATATATATATGTGTGTGTGTGTAGATATGTAAATGTCATTAAGAGGTCAGTCAGTCATTCCCGGGCTAAATTCCAAAAGAAACACATCAATGGGGTGAGAAAAACACATAATTGCAATTCTCACATGTGTCATATAGACAAGATATATGGGGTCTATTCACATAAATACAGGGCACCACCCGTGGAGAAGATAATCAATGATAATGGTAATTGTTTTAGTACAGTTGACTAAAGAGATCTATTGATTAAGATTGCGAGAACGTCAGAACAGGCTACTCTGTCAACAGATCCAATTAAGATATAGAGGGGGGGAAGACAGCCCAAATATCATATAAAAAAACAGCTTAAATTCACAATGGCAGAAGGAGAGGGGACATAGAGATCCCACACAGAGAGGTTCTGAGGTGACCAGTAGACCATAGGTGGTAACTATACCTCTCAATATTTTTGATCCACGCAGGGTAATTATATTGCATGTCTGATTGATGACTAATTATTTTTCTTTCTCCCTCTATACTGATGATATATATATTGGGGTAAAAATATTAATTACTGTTTTCTTTCTTGCTGTATACCGATGATATGTGGATATGCATATATTAATTAATGTTTTGTTCTTTCTGGATACTGGGGAAATGTTTGCTGTTTTTCTTTCCTCTTGGATGGTTAAAAATAATCTATTTGTTTTCTTTTTGTAGGAGCCAGCCATTAAATATCAACTAATTGTGCTTATATATAAATATATAGGTTATATTTTGTTTATATTTTTTTATTTCATAAAACTTTACATTTGTGATTATTTGTTTTTGTGTTACTTTGTTTTCTCACACGTTCTTGTATGATTATTTGTTTTTGTGCACAGAAATATATAAATATATGTTAATTCATAAATCTTATTGGTGTGTTTTATTTGTCAATCATTACCAAAAGAATAAAATCTCTAGAAATTACTCTTTAATTTCTTACAAGGTGTCCTAACCTAATAGGACGCACATATTGACCAACAATATATAGCCCCTATCCACCCCCCACTTTATTTATCTAAACTCTTGGTCCTCAGGCATTGTCAGTGGGCCTTATGTGTTTCATTGACACTATTAGAGTATTCTCTGTGGACTTCCTGAATAGTGATGTCGCGAACATAACATTTTCGGTTCGCGAATCACGAACGCGAACCGCCGCAAATGTTCGATAACCGGCGAACCCGGCGAACCGCCATAGACTTCAATAGGCAGGCGAATTTTAAAACCCACAGGGACTCTTTCTGGCCACAATAGTGATGGGAAAGTTGTTTCAATGGGACTAACACCTGGACTGTGGCATGCCGGAGGGGGATCCATGGCAAAACTTCCATGGAAAATTACATACTTGATGCAGAGTCTGGTTTTAAGCCACAAAGGGCATAAATTACCTAACATTCCTAAATTGTTTGGAATAACGTGCTTTAAAACATGAGGTATGATGTTGTATCGATCAGGTAGTGTAAGGGTTAGGCCCGCTTCACAGTGACAGACCAAACTCCCCATTTAACGCACCGCAAACAACCACAAACAGTCCATTTGCACAACCGCAAACTCCACATTTGCACAAGGTTGGATACCAAGCTAGCCATGTCCCGTTCCTTGTCCTCACTGATGTCATTGAAGGTCTCTTCCTCCACCCAGCCACGTACAACACCAAGGGTCCCTGAAAGGTGACAACAAGCCCCCTGGGACGCCTGCTGTGTTTGGTCTTCCACCTCCTCAAAGCCACCTTCCTCCTCTGACTCCTCTTCTTCAGACTCCTCTCACTGCGTTGCCTCTCTCTGCATTATTATAAGGTGTTTTATGTAGTACTACTCTTATCAGTTTAAAACCTGTTACAGCACATATCAGGGGGCGTGTATAAGGCCTGGATTTTTAGAACCGGGAGATGGAAAAAAATGCTTTGTTGTTCGTATCACCTCAATTTTGAGGCACTTTGAGACATTAGCTTCTTACACTCAAACATGTCCTTTACAGGCACCTGACTATGGGCAGATGAGCAGGAACTGCTCAAGGCGAGAGACGCAGTGGCGGATGGTTGAGAGGGGGCAAGGAGGACAGCAGTGGTTGATGTGGCTGATGATGCTGGACCAGGAGGAGGATGGCGGCTTTGAGTTTGTGTGCTGCTTGTACTCATGTGTTAGTCTGGAGTCAGCCAAACATTAGGTCTCAACCTGTAGAGGATAAGGGAACCAGGCTACTCTAGACCTCATTCATCATTACCGGTTTTGACAGATTGGTACTATGCGTCCAAGCTACTGTGACAACAGATATGAGTGGCACTGTGCACTTGCAGAAGTTGGCAGAGTAGGCGCTGTAGGTCTGACACACACGCTTGCAGACAACTAACTGCTATGCAATCTATTAAAGTAGAAAAAATGTTTTTTGTTTTAAATGTACACTACTGTTACACCAGATATGAGTGGTGTGTTAAGTAGTACTACTCCTATCAGTTTAATCCCTGTTATGTTCCTTTTTTGGGGGGTTTGGTTGTTGAAGCCACAGTGCAGCACCAGAGGCCAGAAAAATTAGGCATGTACACATGCCTGAAAAATTAGGTATTGTTGATCTTGCAGCGAGCAGAGAAGAAGGTAGGCCTGATTCAATGCCCCATCCCCGCATATCCACACTCAGAGATTCAGGGGGGCGACCCTTACAAGGCCACGGGCCGGAGATATAAAGGGGGGCCATCCCAAATAAGCACACAAGCGGGGACAAAGGTAGTGAAGGGGACAAAGAGACCCATGGACTGACGGTCGCAATCTTGGCAGGAAAAGGGCCCAGCAATTAAGCCAAACTGACCCAGCACAGGCAGCTACTTGAGTTAAACGCTGTACAATTACACCTTAATAAAGCTGAAACATGCAGCAGCAGGGATTCTAAACGGCCACACGGGGACAAGGAGGCTAACAGCCCCCACAGTCTCTGCACCACTCTTTTTAACAGATAACCCAATGGGCTAACCAGGTACCTTGCCCACATAAAAAAACAGAATTTTACTGGAGGAATTATTAGTGTCTTTACCCCCCAAGAGAGGACATAATATACAGTATCTTTAGACTACCTGATGGCCAAACCTCCTTTAGCCCCAATGCTATCCAAGAAACATTTCAAAACTTTATCTGACTGGGGGTCTATAGAGTGACATTAGTACTGACCTTTATATGACTGGGGGTCTATAGAGGGACATTAGTACTGACCTTTATCTGACTGGGTGTCTATAGAGGGACATTAGTAATGACCTTTATCTGACTGGGTGTCTATAGAGGGACATTAGTACTGACCTTTATCTGACTGCGGGTCTATAGTGACATTAGTACTGACCTTTAAATGACTGGGGGTCTATAGGTGACATTAGTACTGACCTTTATCTGACTGGGTGTCTATAGAGGGACATTAGTACTGACCTTTATCTGACTGGGGGTCTATAGAGGGACATTAGTACTGACCTTTATCTGACTGGGGGTCTATAGAGGGACATTAGTACTGACCTTTATCTGTCTGGGGGTCTATAGGTGACATTAGTCCTGACCTCCTGCTGCAGTATTATTACTCCCAGTACTCCTAGGCTTGCTACTATTAGATATAATAACCTCAGTTTCGTTTCCTTATCTGTTGGTAACATCAAAATATGATTATTAAATATTTCATATTTGTTTGTTTTTTCTCCCAAAGTGAACCCCTTTGTGTGTGTCCCACAGATGTGGCGTTTCCGCTCTGCGTATGTTGGATTTGCACCGCTCAAAAAGTATGAAAAGAGATCCCCCCCCCCCCTTGAAGCCCATTAATGATATCATCAGTAAATTGTATGTAACAGATTCCAGTGTTTAGGGTTTATGACCCAATACTGCGATCATATCATTTATGACAAAAATCCGTATTTGTCGTATTATTCAGACGCGCGTGCATCTGACACTTTGTGTTACATTTCCTGATACTTTTATCATCTTGATCTTTATATATTTACTAGCGACTTGCCCATCAAAAAATGGCGGCAATAAGATTGTAAGGCAGGTAATGGTGTTTGGACAAGACATTCATTTTGTTGGCGGTCGGAGATCCTTCGGCGCTCATTGCGAGGCTGTTGGTTGTATTTTTTTTCTGATAGGCGCTTTTGCTGTTATTCTTTGGTCGACGGTGATGTGTTTTTTTGCGCTTATTGCAAGGCTTTGAGTGCTATGAGCAGCGTTGGCGCTCGTTGTTAGGCGCGCAGTGAATGGCTTTTATGTTTAATGTGATAATGTTTTTTTTGTGTATATGTATTTTTGTATGCTAATGAAATAATTACTAAATGAATATACTTTACCTATTTGTAAGTAATATATGCAGGAAGCATTGTGCTGAAGAGCTGACAATCTGTTTTCATGTTCCTGCAGCATACAATGTAGGTTTTCAGTGCTGTGGAGCTGCTGTGTAAGTGTCAGCAATGTGCGCAGTGTGTAGTGTAAATAGGCTGCGTGCGCGAGGGGAAGTCGTTAGGGTAGCTGGGTACTTCCGCATTGTGTAAGTTAGTGTTGTAAAATGGCGGGGAATGTGTATTTTGTACGCGGGTGTGGATGATTTAGCGTTCTTGTTAATAGTGTATCTTTACCTCGTGCGGCTTTTTAGGAAAATCCGTATGTGTTTTGCGTGTTTAGGATCCTGTAGCCTCGTTTTCTTTTTTTCAACGGCCATTTTTTCTCTCACTTAGGTGATTTTTGGGTGTCTAAAATCATGAATTTGGACTTAAATGGAGGTGTAACTTCACTTGCAGAGGTCCTCGGTGCCCGCCTTGCTGTGGGTAAGCTTTTTATGTGTTTGTTGTGTGTATTTATTGTGTTTTTAAGTTGCGCGCGGTTCGGGCGTTAAGGTCGTATTTTTGTGAGCTCGTAATGTTTTTTTTACTAAGTCCCGTATTTTTGCATGGTAAGTCCGTAAATTTGATGGTGTAAGTTCCGCCTGTGGCTCATTGCAGCCGACGTGGGAGCCTTCGGCGCTCCTTGCCAGCAACTCTGGCCCTCGCTTCGCAAGCCTGCAGCGTTAGCAACAACCCACCTGCTCACAACTATATATGTGATATCTGCAACGTCTTCCCCAGTCGGCACTTGTAAATCGGCTAAGCGACAAAAAAAATGGCGTCCGGAAAAAATAAAAACGAGGCTACACGACCCCAAACCGCGCAAAACATCGCCAGCCATGTACGACTTTTACCTAGGAACAGACGAGGTACAAAATACACTATTAGAAATAATGGAAACTGCTGGCGAGCCGCGTAACACATACACAATCGCCGCCATTTTACAACACTAACTTGCAACTAATAACTTTACAAATCTAAAATGGCGTGTTACACGACTATACAAGCCGTTTCCCCTCGTGCACTGCGCACATTGCTGACACTTACACCTTTGGTCACCAACAGTCCAAATGTACACTGTAAGCTGCAGGAAAATCAAAACTGATTGTTAGCTCTTCAGGTTATTGATCACTGGATATATTAATTACAAATAGGTAAAGTATTTTAGTAATTAATTAATTCATTATTATTAAAAAAAATATATATAAAAAAAATACGCTTAATAGCATGTTTTACACTGCGGTTACTTTACATACATTAACGCTTTGCACTTCCTAATACATTTGTTCATTCACAATAGTTATTATCGTGCATTCATTTAATAAGTATTAATTAGTAATGGAAAATAAAAATGTAGACTTTACACTACACTAAAATGTTTTACTTTTTACTCTGCAGTTATATATCTGGATTACTGCTCATTGGCTGCCAGCGATAGCACTCTCAAAGCAGTTACAAATCTAAATCACTTTATTATGCTCTGAGACCTGAATACATTTTTTAATTTACACTGCACAATAAAAATTATATATTTAACACTGTACTTATATATCTGTCTTTGCGATGAGCGCCGAAGATTGATCGTTGCAAAGCACGAAACATGAAGGACATGAGGAAGAGACTCACAATGAGCGCCGAAGGTCCTCAGAGTACAAAAAGCATCACATTGTGTGGCAAACAGCATTGCCATGGCTTCAAACTTTATTGCCCCATCATTTGTGCCAGGCAAGTCGCTAGTGATATAATATAACATAATGCAATACAATATTATACAGTACACATGGGTGTTGGAACTGGGGGGGGGGGAAGGGGTAATCCCCCCCCCCCCCAGATTTCTTATCGTATGTATGTATGCGTATAGAAGCTAACAGGGGGACGGGAGAGGGGGAGGAAACACAGGGGAAAGGTAGAGGAAGACACAGGAGAGGGGAGAGGGGGAGGAAGACACAGTGGAGAGGGGAGGAAGACACAGGGCAGAGGGCGGAAGAGAAACAGGGTAGGGGAGAGGTGAGGGGAAGAGACACATGGGAGGGGGGAGAGACACAGGAGAGAGTGGGGGGTAGAGACACAGGGGAGAGGGGGGAAGAGACTGACTGTGAGGGAGTGGTGAGGAGACACTGGGGAGAGAAAAGGGGGTAAAGACACAGAGGAGGGGGGAAGAAACACAGGGGAAGGGAGAGGGGGTAGAGACACAGGGGAGAAGGGGAAGAGACACAGATGAGGGGGGGAGAGACACAGGGGAGAGGGAAGGGGGGAAAGACCCTGGGGAGGGGGGAAAGAAACACGGGAAGGGAGAGGGGGGTAGAGACACAGGGGAGGGGGGAGTGACACAGGGAAGAGGGAAGGGGGAAAAAACACAGGAGAGGGAGGAAAGAAACACTGGGGAAGGGAGAGGGGGTAGAGACACAGGCAAGGGTGGAAGAGACACAAGGGGAGAGGGGGGGGGAGAGAGACACATGGAGGGAGTGGGGGGGAGACACAGGGGAGGTCTTCTGCTTTATTATTATTCTTATTATTATTACTATATAATGTGTAATACGGACCACTTTGGCAATGAGTGCCGTAGGCCTCTATATATCATTCCTGGCTTATTCAGATATATGGAGGATGAATCCGTGGACGTACCTGAATCCCACAAGAGAGTGGTCGCCATGTTCATAGTGGTGTTTATTATGACACTAGCGACTTGCCCGTCAAAAAATGACGGCAATGTTATTGAAACTGAGCTAATGTTGTTTTGTGTGTAATAGTAAACATGTATACATTAATAAATGAATAGACTTTACGTATTTGGAAGCATTGTGTTGAAGAGCTGTGAACCTTGTTTGCACACAGACCTACAGCACCAAGCACACTGACAGTACACACAGACCCATAGCACCAAGTACACTGGCAGTGCACACAGACCTACAGCAACAAGCACACTGACAGTACACACAGACCCATAGCACCAAGTAAACTGGCAGTGCACACAGAACTACAGCACTAAGCTCACTGACAGTACACACAGACCTACAGCACCAAGTACACTGACAGTACACATAGACATATAGCACCAAGCACACTGACAGTACACACAGACCTAGAGCACCAAGCACACTGGCAGTGCACACAGACCTACAGCACCAAGTACACTGACAGTGCACACAGACCTACAGCACCAAGCACACTGACAGTACACACAGACCCATAGCACCAAGTACACTGGCAGTGCACACAGAACTACAACACTAAGCTCACTTACAGTACACACAGACCTACAGCACCAAGTACACTGACAGTACACATAGACATATAGCACCAAGCACACTGACAGTACACACAGACCTAGAGCACCAAGCACACTGGCATGGCACACAGACCCATAGCACCAAGTACACTGTCAGTGCACACAGAACTACAGCACCAAGAACACTGACAGTACACACAGACCCAAAGCACAAGCACACTGGCAGTGCACACAGACCCATAGAACCAAGTACACTGTCAGTGCACACAGAACTACAGCACCAAGAACACTGACAGTACACACAGACCCATAGCACCAAGTACACTGACAGTGCACACAGACCTACAGCACCAAGCACACTGACAGTGCACACAGACCTATAGCACCAAGTACATTGGCAGTGCACACAGAACTACAGCACTAAGCTCACTTACAGTACACACAGACCCATAGCACCAAGTACACTGACAGTACACATAGACATATAGCACCAATCACACTGACAGTACACACAGACCTAGAGCACCAAGCACACTGGCAGTGCACACAGACCCATAGCACCAAGTACACTGTCAGTGCACACAGAACTACAGCACCAAGAACACTGACAGTACACACAGACCTAAAGCACCAAGCACATTGGCAGTGCACACAGACCCATAGCACCAAGTACACTGGCAGTGCACACAGACCTACAGCACCAAGCACACTGACAGTACACCCAGACCCATAGCACCAAGTTACACTGGCAGTGCACACAGACCTATAGCACCAAGCACACTGACAGTACACACAGACCTACAGCACCAAGTACACTGCCAAGTACACACAGACCTATAGCACCAAGTACACTGGCAGTACACACAGACTCACAGCACCAATTACACTGGCAGTGCACACAGACCTAAAGCACCAAGCACACTGACAGTACACACAAATTAACAGCACCAAGTACACTGACAGTACACACAGACCTACAGCACCAAGCACACTGGCAGTGCACACAGACCCATAGCACCAAGTACACTGGCAGTGCACACAGAACTACAGCACCAATTACACTGACAGTGCACACAGACCTACAGCACCAAGCACACTGACAGTGCACACAGACCTACAGCACCAAGCACACTGACAGTACACACAGACCCATAGCACCAAGTACACTGGCAGTGCACACAGAACTACAGCACTAAGCTCACTGACAGTACACACAGACCTACAGCACCAAGTACACTGACAGTACACATAGACATATAGCACCAAGCACACTGACAGTACACACAGACCTAGAGCACCAAGCACACTGGCAGTGCACACAGAACTACAGCACCTAAGAACACTGACAGTACACCACAGACCTAAGCACCAAGCACACTGGCAGTGCACACAGACCCATACCACCAAGTACACTGTCAGTGCACACAGAACTACAGCACCAAAAACACTGACAGTACACACAGACCCATAGCACCAAGTACACTGGCAGTGCACACAGACCTATAGCACCAAGCACACTGACAGTACACACAGACCTACAGCACCAAGTACACTGCCAAGTACACACAGACCCATAGCACCAAGTACACTGGCAGTACACACAGACTCACAGCACCATTACACTGGCAGTGCACACAGACCCATAGCACCAAGTACACTGGCAGTGCACACAGAACTACAGCACCAATTACACTGGCAGTGCACACAGACCCATAGCACCAAGTACACTGGCAGTGCACACAGAACTACAGCACTAAGCTCACTGACAGTACACACAGACCTACAGCACCAAGTACACTGACAGTACACATAGACATATAGCACCCAAGCACACTGACAGTACACACAGACCTAGAGCACCAAGCACATGGCAGTGCACACAGACCCATAGCACCAAGTACACTGTCAGTGCACACAGAACTACAGCACCAAGAACACTGACAGTACACACAGACCTAAAGCACCAAGCACACTGGCAGTGCAACCAGACCCATAGCACAAGTACACTGGCAGTGCACACAGACCCATAGCACCAAGTACACTGACAGTGCACACCAGACCTACAGCACCAAGCACACTGACAGTACACCCAGACCATAGCACCAAGTACACTGGCAGTGCACACAGACCTATAGCACCAAGCAACTGACAGTTCACACAGACCTACAGCACCAAAGTACACTGCCAAGTACACACAGACTATAGCCACCAAGTACACTGGCAGTACACACAGACTCACTAGCACAATTACACTGGCAGTGCACACAGACCTAAAGCACAAGCACACTGACAGTACACACAAATTAACAGCACCAAGTACACTGACAGTACACACAGACCTACAGCACCAAGCACACTGGCAGTGCACACAGACCCATAGCACCAAGTACACTGGCAGTGCACACAGAACTACGCACCAATTACACTGACAGTGCACACAGACCTACAGCACCAAGCACACTGACAGTGCACACAGACCTACAGCACCAAGCACACTGACAGTACACACAGACCCAGAGCACCAAGTACACTGGCAGTGCAACACAGAACTACAGCACTAAGCTCACTGACAGTACACACAGACCTACAGCACCAAGTACAACTGACAGTACACATAGACATATAGCACCAAGCACACTGACAGTACACACAGACCCTAGAGCACCAAGCACACTGGCAGTGCACACAGAACTTACAGCACCAAGAACACTGACAGTACACACAGACCTAAAAGCACCAAGCACTCTGGCAGTGCACACAGACCCATACCACCAAGTACACTGTCAGTGCACACAGAACTACAGCACCAAAACACTGACAGTACACACAGACCATAGCACAAGTACACTGGCAGTGCACACAGACCTATAGCACCAAAGCACACTGACAGTACACACAGACCTACAGCACCAAGTACACTGCCAAGTACACACAGACCCATAGCACCAAGTACACTGCAGTACACACAGACTCACAGCACCAATTACACTGGCAGTGCACACAGACCCATTAGCACCAAGTACACTGGCAGTGCACACAGAACTACAGCACCAATGTACACTGGCAGTGCACACAGACCCATAGCACCAAGTACACTGGCAGTGCACACAGAACTACAGCACTAAGCTCACTGACAGTACACACAGACCTACAGCACCAAGTACACTGACAGTACACATAGAATATCGCACCAAGCACACTGACAGTACACACAGACCTAGAGCACCAAGCACACTGGCAGTGCACACAGACCCATAGCACCAAGTACACTGTCAGTGCACACAGAACTACAGCACCAAGAACACTGACAGTACACACAGACCTAAGCACCAAGCACACTGGCAGTGCACACAGACCCATAGCACCAAGTACACTGGCAGTGCACACAGACCCATAGCACCAAGTACACTGACAGTGCACACAGACCTACAGCACCAAGCACACTGACAGTACACACAGACCCATAGCACCAAGTACACTGGCAGTGCACACAGACCTACAGCACCAAGTACACTGGCAGTGCACACAGACCTAAAGCACCAAGTACACTGACAGTACACACAGACCCATAGCACCAAGTACACTGGCAGTGCACACAGACCTACAGCACCAAGTACACTGGCAGTGCACACAGACCCATAGCACAAGTACACTGGCAGTGCACACAGACCTACAGCACCAAGTACACTGACAGTACACACAGACCTAAAGCACCAAGCACACTGGCAGTGCACACAGACTACAGCACCAAGTACACTGACAGTACACACAGACCCATAGCACCAAGTACACTGGCAGTGCACCACAGACCTACAGCACCAAAGCACACTGACAGTACACACAGACTCACAGCACCAAGCACTCTGACAGTACACACAGGCGCTCATTGCAGGCTTGCCTCGCATAGCGAGGCGAGCGTTAATACGGACCACTTTTTTATGGAGCAAACTGCTCCAATGTATATTAATAACTATACAACTTTCCAAACATACACTCTCATTGCATACGCTAGTATAATAATAATAATGCACAAGAGTCCTTCATCACTGCACTGGACACTGAATAAACTTGCCTAGCTATGGTTTTCCCTATTGAATAGTATCACCTACACTGTCCCTCCTCTCAGTAAGACTGCAAGGTACTTATGATTCCAAAATGGCTGCTGTCCATGAGGTAGAAGGGTGTAGAAAGGGAGTGTATGCTGCTGATTGGCTGGAATGTGTCTGCTGACTGTGACATGCAGGGTCAAAGTTTGCTCAATGATAAAGTATTGGGGGCAGGTCGAATCTCGCATATGTTCGCAGTTCGCCGCGAACGCGAAATGCTATGTTCGCCGAAAAAGTCAGCCGGCGAACTATTCGCGACATCTCTAATCCTAATTACTATCCATAGATTATGTGTCATTGTGTATTGGTTGTTGCTTCCTTAGTGTATACCTAAAGTTGTGTGGTGTTTTGGTGCCACTGTACTCTGTACATCAGTTACAGTGTGGTGAAACATGTAAATGTGTTGGAATGGCTGAGTCACAGCCCAGTCCTCAATCCAATAGAAAATCTGTGGTCAGACTTAAAGATTGCTGCTCACAAGCGCAAACCATCCAACTTGAAGGAGCTGGAGCAGTTTTGCAAGGAGGAATGGGCAAAAATCCCAGTGGTAAGACGTGGCAAGCTCATAGAGACTTATCCAAAGCGACTTGGAGCTGTGATTGGCTTAAAAGGTGTCTCTGCAAAGTATTGACTTTAGGAGGGTGAATAGTTATGCACATTGACCTTTTCTGTTATTTTGTCCTATTTGTTGTTTGTTTAACAATAAAAAAAAAAAAAACATCTTCAAAGTTGTGGCATGTTCTGTAAATTAAATGATGCAAATCCTCAAACAATCCATGTTAATTCCAGGTTGTGAGGCAACAAAACAAGAAAAATGCCAAGGGGGTGAATACTTTTTCAAGGCACTGTATACTGTCTGGCTCTGGTGCTTTATTAGATTTTAAATTTCTTATTGCAGTTTCAATTTCAAACAAGGCTGTTTCTCTATTTAAATCTATCACCTGTTCTTTGCTAATCTAGGAATATTATTATTATTATTGTTTATTTATAATGTGCCGACATATTCCGTAGTGCTGTACATATGTTCCAGGCAAAGGTAAATACAAATTAAGACTTGGAATCCAGTGCCCATGGTGCTTTCCCCAAAGCACATTGCAGATTGAAACTCGCAGACTTACTACCTAAAGGTATTGTGAGTGGTAAAGGAGGGAGAGAGAGGTGATGAGCGTGTTAGGGTGGAAGGTGATACGCTTCTTTAAAAGAGATGCGATTTTAGGGAGGTTTTGAATGTTTTGAGGCAAAAGGATAATCTGGTGGAGCGAGGCAAGGAGTTCCAGAGAGAAAAGACAGAGAGTGAGAGGAGGTGACAAGAGTTGTAGAAAGAAGAAGGTCATTAGCAGAAAGAAGAGGGCGGGTGGGGGAGTATTTGGAGATGACAGCAGAGAGGTACAGGGGACCGCTATTCTTGAGGGCTTTGTAAGTTAGGGTCATGATTTTCCATTTATTCTAGAGGCTAAGGGAAGCCAGTGGAGTGATTAACAGAGAGGTGATGCAACACTGAACGTTGTGTACGGAAGATGAGTCTAGCAGAGGTGTTCTTTATGGATTCAAGTGGGGATAGTCGGGTGGTGGGTAGGCCAACAAGAAGCGAGTTGCAGTAGTCGAGTTGAGAAATGACAAGAGAGTGTATAAGGATTTTAGTTGTGTCTTGTGTAAGATAGCGGCGAATTCTGGAGATGTTTTTTAGATGGAGAAGACAAGGAGTTTCAGCATTTCCAAAAATGTTTGTATAACTCCCCTACTTGGTTTAATGAAATTTACTTGTTCTTCTACATTGTATAATTGTCTGTAATAATCGTAGAAGATATTGCCTATATCCTTTGATTTATGTTGTGTTATCCCATTTTTATCTATTCATTTTTCATATCTTTTCTGGGGAAGCTTCTTCCTTATTTTATTCACTAGATATTTGCCAGATTTGTTTCCAAGATGATATTGATTCATTTAATTAATCTTACTAATATCAATTCCCTAATAACGTCTGGATCTATATTTGTTTTATTAGATCTTTCTAATTGTATTAGCCTAATGTTCAACTTTCTTAAAGATAGACCCCTTTGTTTTTTAAGGTGTATATTCCAAGAGGTTAATAAACCCCTCACAAAGGCTTTGTGTGTATTCCACACAAGCACGTCTGAGTCTACCGAGCCTTTGTCAATTAAAAAAAAAAACGTTTTAATTCATGTTTTAATTTCTCCTCATCTTACTCTGACTTTTCAGTATATAATTCAGTTCTGTAAATCAGTGCAGTGTCTTCTTTCCTGTGCTCTGTAATCAAGGTCCAGGTGAGAGTGGGTGTGACTTGGCTGTGCTCTGTTAATCACGGTCCACGTGGGAGTGGGTGTGACTTGACCTGGTGCTCTGAAATCCACGGTCCACGTGGGAGTGGGTGTGCTTTGGCTCTGTGCTCTGTAATTAGGGTCCAGGTGAGAGTGTGTGTGTGACTTTGGCCTGTGCTCTGTAATCAGGGTCCACGTGGGAGTGGGGTGCGCTTGTCCTGTGCTCTGTAATCAGGGTCCAGGTGAGAGTGTGGTGTGACTTGGCCTGTGCTCTGTAATCAGGGTCCAGGTGAGAGTGGGTGTGACTTGGCCTGTGCTCTGTATCAGGGTCCACGTGGGAGTGGGTGTGGCTTGGCTGTGCTCTGTAATCAGAATATCCCAACTGAAACACAGCTGGATGCAGTTTTAAATCAAGCCAATGTAATTTCAGAAGAACAGCCTATCACCTGATCCATATCTACATCTACAATGGAATATTTCATATTATATATATCTGTGTTATGATAATTGCTGAGATAGACTTATTTCTGTTAGATTGAAGTGTTATTATCAGGATATGTTACTGTTTATTGGGAAAACCAGAAATACTCTGTGTTCACTCACCCAATGTATTGCTCCTATCTCTCCACGACCCAAATAACCCCCTCTCTGTCTCATAGATATCTGTAATGCACACTGCTTCCACAGAATATCCCACAGAAACAACAGCAATCCCACTCCCTCCCTCGCCCCTCTACCCCACCCACCCCTCCTTTACACTTAATATATTTGAGGCCCATACTAATTACCTGCACCTGTCTCCATTCAGTGACATCTGTTTATCACTATAACCTACCCACCCATTTAACGAATAACTTGCTATAACAAGTGTCACCAATGGTTTTCTCACACCAATCTTCTCACCCTATAACCTGCCTGGCCTCTTTCTCAATGAACTCTCTTACATACAAGTCTCTAGACATCATGTCTCCAATAATATAACTATCTCACCTTCCCTGCTTTCCTCTCCTCTTCTCTGCCCATGAGCTCCTCTCCTTCCTCCAGTCACTATTTCATCCCTCCTCTAAAGCTGAAAAGCAGAAATGCTCCTGTAAGTCCTATTGTCATCTCCTTTTACTCTCTCTCCTTATTCTGATGGCTTGTGGAGATATATCCCCTAACCCAGGCCCCTCACTCATTCCCACCTGCTGTCAGCCAGGCAGAGTCCCCTGGGCAGCAAATGCCCAAAACACCCATTATCTAATACCCATCACTTGTCACAAACCATCTACTTTGGCCCTTCTCATGTGCCCTCTGGAATGCGAGCTCTGTTTGCAATAAACTTACTTTCATTCATGATCTCTTCATTTCCAACTCCCTCAATTTACTGGCTATCACAGAAACCTGACACTCCATCTGACTCTGTCTCCCCTGCTGCACTCTCTTATGGTGGTCTACACTTCAGCCACACTTCTAGACCTGGGAACAAACAAGGTGGAGGTGTGGGCATACTGCTATCCTCTTGCTGCACTTTTCACTGCACCCTGTTCCCTCCCTCCAATTCTCATCTTTTGAAGTCCACACTATTCACATCTTCTCTCCCATCCCTCTGCGAGTAGCTGTGATCTATCGCCCGCCTGGATCACCCTCTCAATTTCTGGACAACTTTGCAGCCTGGCTCCCTCACTTTCTCTGCTAACTTGCAACCTCACCTCATCTTCCGCTCCCCACCCTTCTTCAATCCCTGCCACCAGAACATGAAGAAACCTGCAAGCACTCAACCCACAACAATTTTCAAATGTACTAAAACCCCTTCTCAGCCCCCTCACCACCCTTGCCTGCCCTGACGTCGCCACTTCACAATACAACACTACTCTAACCTCCACCCTTGACTCTCATGCCCCATAATCACAAGCAAACGCCCTCGCTCTCATCCACAACCATGGCACACTACACAAATACGCTATCTACAGAGATGCTTACGCACTGCAGAACGACTATGGAGGAAATCTCGCACTTCAGCAGACTTTCTCCACTACAAGTTTACCTTGCGCTCCTACTTCTCTGCCCTCAATCTTGCCAAACAACACTACTTCTCATCACTAATATCAAACCTGTCCTCCAACCCTCCTCCGCCCACCCTCACCTCCTGCCCTTTCCTCGCTCACTGCTGATTAACTTTGCCAGCCATTTTAAAAATAAAATCGATACCATCCGAAACGAGCTCTTCTCCCAGCTTGGTCCTAACCCACCACCCTCTACCCAAACCGACAACACCCAGCCCTTACCCTTCCCCAATCCCACCTCCACTATGGACTCCTTTGACCCTGTAACCGAGGATGAAGTATCTACTTTACTATCAACCTCTCACCTTACCACATGTCCTCATGATCCTATTCCATCACAGCTAATCCCTCCTGATCCACCACACTTATCCCATCTCTCACACATCTATTCAACCTCTCCCTAAACACTGGCAAGTTTCCATCCTCCTTAAAACACGCCACAGTTACCCCATTCTCAAGAAGCCCGTTCCACTGACCCCAGCTTCTGCCTCCAAACTATCGCCCTATCACACTAACTTCCCCTGGCTTCTAAACTCCTTGAGCGGCTTGTTTACAATTCGCCTCACTCAATTTAATTCCTCCAATTCCCTACTTGACCCCTATCCAATCTGGTTTCCGGGCCCAACACTCTACAGAAACAGCCCTTACAAAAGTCACTAATGACTTGCTAACCCGCCAAATCAAAGGGTCACTACTCTATTCTAATTCTCCTGGATCTCTCTGCTGCCTTCAATACAGTTGACACACCCTCAAGGACCACAGCTCTTTCATGGTTCAACATCCTATCTTAAAGATCGTACATTTTAGTGTCTCCTCTGGCACCTCTTCTTCACCTCTCCCTCTGTCTGTTGGCGTTCCCCAAGGTTCTGTCCTAGGCCCCCCTCCTCTTCTCCATCTACACCTCCTCCCTGGCACCCTTATAAAATCCTTTGGATTTCAGTATCATATCTATGTAGATGATACTCAAATCTACCTCTCTGCACACCGATCATATCCCCCTCTCTTTTAGCTCACGTTTCCCAATGGCCTCTCTAGCATATCCTCCGATGTCCACCCGTCCAACTCTAAACTCAACATGTCCCTCATGACTGAACTCCTAATCTATACTCCCTCTTACTACAGTTTCCACACCACCTCAAATATCTCTCACTGTTGACAACAGCCTATCATCACTCCCCACCTTCAGGGGGGGGGGGGGGGCCCGTTGTTTGGGGTTTCTACCGGGATCCTGCCTCTCTTTCTTATTCCGCACAATCCAAGCAATAACATAATCATGTCCGTTTCACCTAAAAAAACATCTCCAAAATTGGTCATTATCTTACAGAAGACACAGCTAAAATTCTTATACACTCTCTCATCATATCTCGACTCGACTACTGCAATTCACTCCTTGCTGGCCTACCATCTCTCGTCTGTCTCCCCTCCAATCCATAATGAACGCCTCTGCTAGACTCATCTTCAATACCAAACGCTCAGTGTCTGCAGCTCCTCTCTGTCAATCACTCACTGGCTTCCCATAGCTTCCTGAATCACATTTAAAATCATGACCCTAACATATAAAGCCCCTCAACAAACAGTGCACCCCCTTATTTCTCTGCTCTTGTTTCAAAATACTCTCCCAACCGCCCCCCTTCGTTCTGCTAACGACACTTCTTCTTTCCTCCACTCTCATCACCTCCTCTCACTCCCATTCTTCAAGACTTTTCTCGTGCTTCCCCATCTATTTGGAACTCCTTGCCCCCCTCCATTAGATTATCTTCCTGCCTCAAAACCTTTAAGAAATTTTTAAAAAACACACCTTAACATGTACAACTGTGCACTCCACAGCATAATAACACTCACACCCACAATCTGCAGTACAACACACAGACCCCTCCACTTTACTGAACCAATTGCTTTCAATTGCATTTGTCACCCTCTTGTATCACACATAAACCCTTAGATTGTAAGTTGCGAGTTTTCAATCTTGTTTCAGTGCCTTGGAAACAAGCTCTATGTACATTTGATTTTATGCTCAAAAACAGGGCCCTCATTCTTTACAAGGTGTTTAATTTGTTTTCTGCTATGTACTCAGCCCCTGTACAGTGCTACGGAATATGTCTGGCGCGATATAAATAAAGATAATAATAATAATAATAATCAGGGTCCAGGTGAGAGTGGGTGTGGCCTTGGCCTGTGCTCTGTAATCAGGGTCCAGGTGAGAGTGGGTGTGACTTGGTCTGTGCTCTGTAATCAGGATCCAGGTGAGAGTGGGTGTGGTTTGGCCTGTGTAAAGGTTTATCTGTTCATTTTGTCGTTTTCTGTTTGAATCAGTTCTGTGAGGCAGGGCAGTGTTTTCTGTCCTGTTCTCATTTATAATTGTACAGATGAGTAGGCGGGGTCTATTTTAACAGAGAAGGAGCGAACTTGGGAGCTTGCAATCATTTGTAGTGCAAGTGTAGTTAGTGTGTATGGGATTGAATAAAAGGAGGGAATTCAAAGAAAAGGGGTTTTATAAAACAAAGTGAAAAACAAAAAATATAATATTTTTCTTTGTTTTGGGTTAGGTGTAGAAAGCAATCTTTATACCAATACATTGATTTGTTTTCTCACTGTATTTTTTGTAAGTGATAATTATGAGTCAGTCCAGCGGCAACCTCACAGAGTGTACATCCTGCCACATGTATGCACTACTGATACAGATGATCCAGGGTCCATACCTCTGTGACAGGTGTGAGCATGTTGCCTGTCTGGAAGCTCAAATTGGAGAAACTAGAGAGGAGAATTTGCAACAATTCACTGAGCACAGTTAAGCTGGGCCTAGCATGGAGGGTGGAGATGGGGCTAGTGAGGATTCCCAGGGAGGTAGCTGGGTTAACAGTTAGAAGGGAATCAGGGGGAACAGGTGGAGGCAGGCCAGTTCTGAGTTGGGCAAACACCAACAGATTTGCCAGATTGAGAGAAACTGTTAGAGATGTCCATTCAGGAATGCCAATGTCATATAGAGCTGTTCCCTCTAACAGCCGGGGAGAACAGCTCCACTGGAGGAGTGGGGAGGGGCAAAATAGGCAGAGCAACAGACAGGTTTTGTGGTGTAGGGACTCTATTATTAGGAAGATAGACAAGGTGATTGTCACCCCAGATCCCAGCAATTGAACAGTTGCTGTCTCCCGGGTCTGTAGCACTCTGTAGCACTTTGCAATGAGCGCCGCAGGCGCTCATTGCAGGCAAGCCTTGCGTAGCGAGACAAGCCGTTAATATGTAGCACTTTGGGCAATGAGCATTGCAGGCGCTCATTGCAGGCGAGCCTCGCATAGAGAGGGCAAGCCGTTAAACCGTAGCAAAAAAAATGTCCGCAACTCGCGAACATGAAAAAAAATCAAAACACAATAAATACACACAGGCACATACATAAAAAGCTTACCGACAGCAAGAGGGAGCATCCACGACCTCAAAAAAGCAAGTTACACCTTAATTTAACTCAAAATAAAAGAGTTTAGACACTAAAAAAATTCTAAGCGAGAGGAAAAAATGGCGGGCCGAACAAAAAGAAAACGAGGCTACAGCACTCTAACCACGGAAAACACTTATGGATAATGCCGCTAAGATGCATACCACACATTACATGCCATTTTAACGATATGCGGAAGTAGACCCAACTACGCTAAAGGTTTCATCTCGCGCACGCACACTATTACACTGCACTACGTTCATCACGCTTACACAGCACCTCCACACCACTAATTCTGCAGCAACATTCAAACAAGGTTCACAGCTCTTCAACACAATGCTTAAAAAAAGGTAAAGTATACTCATTTCCTAATTTGTATTATATATTTCAGTCTTACACACAAAACAACATTAGCTACCTTACAATTTCCATATGTAATTATAATAACTAAACAACTTTCCAAACATACACATCTCATCGCCGTCATTTTTGACGGGCAATTCGCTAGTATTGATATTAATATCAAATGTTAAAATAAGGGAACCCTTGGGGAACAGTGATCACAACACATTCTCATTTGAGATTGAATACAAAAAACAGTGTTGTAATGGGCCAACAAAAACTCTAATTGTAAAAGGGCTAACTTTAATGGGCTACGGGCAGCAATACAACATATAGACTGTGACAAAGAACTTACAGAGAAAATACTGAAAATAAATGGACAACATTCAAATCCTTACTAAATAAACATACTCATCGGCATGCACCACGTGGAAATAAAATGAATAGGAGTAAATCACATCCCATGTGGCTTAACAATGACTATAAGATCATGATAAGGAAAAAGAAACATGCATTTAAATTATACAAGATGGAGGGAACAGAGGCAGCTTTATGTGACTATAAGGAAATCAACAAAGGCAGCAAAAGGGCTATTAGACTGGCTAAAATAGAAAATGAGAAGTCAGTTGCAATGGAAAAGATAAGACTAACCCTAAAATATTTTTTACAAATATTAATAGGAAGAAGGCGAGGAAGGAAGCTATAGGAATATTACAATGTGACACAGGTCATCTTATAATTAGAGACCAGGAATAGGCAGATGAGCTAAATAGGTTATTTTCGTCTGTATACACAAGGGAGGTACCAGTTGTTGGCTACTGCAACATAATGGGGCTACACTACCATCACTAAATAATTTGGGTTAACACAGGAAGAAATCCAAAAGAGGTTTCAATGTTTTTTTTTCTGTTTGCCTTCCTCTCGATCAATTAACAATTAATAACAAATAGTCCACATATTAAAAAGATCAAGAGAGATCTTAAAAGGTTGAACTTGATAGACTGAAAGTCTTTTTTCAACCTTAATTACTATGTAACTTTGTTGCCAGGGACCATTGCTTTCTCAATGTGAAGCCAAGGATACTTATTCATTGGTTCAACCCATTTTAATGCACTTGGCCACATATTTGCATCATGAATATACTTGCAAAAGAGGGTAAGCTATGCCCCCTTTAACAAAGCTTCTCGATATAATTGATTCCTTAAGTCTAACATGTTTAGATGAATGAATAAATGGGTCTATTATATGTTGAAATTTTATCAACCAATGATTAGGAAATTCCTTACTGGTATACAGCGTAATATATAGTTGAATCTTGGCAAAAGTAACATTTTAATAATGGCAATCTTAGCCAGCAAACTAGAGATTTTACTTTTTTTCAATCCAATATAATATTTCTGGAATTTCAAATATAAGTTTTTTAATTGCTTTCAACCATTTCACCAGTTGATTAAGAAAGATAATTCCTAAATGTTTGAAAGCTTTGGACTTTCCAATCAAAGGGGTATAACAATTTCAACTAGTTTATTATATATTATTATAACATAATCTTGCAGCAAAAATACACTTGTGTAGGAAAAGTTACAAATCAAAATGTTTTTTTCTTCTGCTCTTGAAATAAATATTATCAAAGTATATAAAAGAAAACAGATCATGGTGGGTCCTTTAGTCATGGGGGTGTATGTTGGATCCAAAAATATGAGAAATATCTTCAGCATCACACAATGGGCCTCATTCTATTATCGGCCGTAAATCGTCCGCAAAGCTGCGATTCCTTGCGGGGATCTCCTCTTTACGGCCGGCCGTATGTCTTGCATCCGGCCGTAAGCTCAGAAAACTTAAAATGCAAAAATAAATTCAAGACGGCACTGTACAGCTCTGGAAATGCTAGGGATCATATTTGGGGACACGAGAGATTAATAGCAACCCCCTCTCAAGCTTGCACATCAGCCCAAATCCGAGTTTAACATTAACTGTTTATTCCGGTCCGCAGCGTGGGCGGGTCTGAAGTGCTCCAAGCACTCTGGACTTTTTACATGGATTATTGACATAAAATTAAAAAAAATTTTTTTACGGATTTGAGTGTAGGGAATGTTGTGCTATTTTTGCTAACCACCTACAATCACTTTATAGTCTCCTCAGAGTGCAGGATGGCTTTATTTTCGCTTTATAATGTGCTTAATTGGTGCTAGCGGGACCTTTTTCCTGCAAGTAAGCTGCGGCTCGCTTTAAGCCTTGCAGAGAGGGTTCCCGGAGCAATAGAATAGCAACCGGGGCTTTCTTGCGGCTCGAAACTCTTGCGGCCATTTTAGATGAAAGGCTTTCCTCCTGCGCGAGCGGCCGCAAGGGATAGCAAGGCGCCGGCCGCAAGCCTGCCGGAATCCCCGGCCGGAGGGGAATAGAATAGCCGAATAGCTTGCGGCGGGTCTTGCGGCCACCGCATCTCCTACAGCCGATAATAGAATGAGGCACCCAAGTGTCTGCCATAAATACCTTAGAATACTTTGTTACGAGGTTATCAGTTATTACATTTCATTGTCTATGAGAAAACTAAGTGTTTGTAAGAAAATTAACATTGAAACAATGAATTCACAATAACAAAGGGTAAATGGAGTCCAAAAATTTATATGATTAAAAAATTGGACCTTTAACATTACAAAATTATTGTTTTCATTTAAAATATTGTGTTTTTGCTTTGTAAAAAAAACTAAAAAAATTAAGATATTGTAAAAAATTAGTTGAATTTGCCTTTACTGTTATTTATATGCTACTTCTACGACTGCTCATTAAAATGATCATTATGCAATCTGATTGGCTAAAATAAAAAAGATGGAAAGCCAATCATATTATAAAGTTCAAAATTACAATGTCCCATGATAAAAAAAAAAAGAACATTTCTAATGACTCATCAAACACGGAAAAAAAAAATACAAACTAGGCAAAGATTTATAATATGTACATACATTTAGCATGTTCTAGGCTACTGTGAGAGCTACATGGTAATAACTCACATGTATACTATGTACCCAAACTTTCCTGACACTTTCTGCAATTGAATACGTCTGGGCAGGATATCAAATCTGTTACTTTATTATAAGATTGTACAGTAATTCTTTATTATAAAAACACAATTTTAATTAGCTGATTATGACCATACAGTATATTCTCAAAGCCAATATTGTATATTCTTAAAGGACACACATGGCTCCTACTATATATGATCTTTGTTGTATAACTAGATTATTACTTTTCCTATGTAGGAGTTCTTTTATGCTTAATAAAATATGACCTGGAAGAGAAGCCATTTCCACATTCCTGGCAAAAAAAAAATGATTATCTGCTGTATGAATCCTATTGTGTGTTACCAGACTTGATCTGTGCAAGAAGCTTTTCTCACATTTCTGTCAGATACATGGATTCTCTCCTGTATGAACTCTTTGGTGTTCAAGCATTGCAAACTTTTCAGAAAATGCTTAGCCACACTTAGAAACAAGTATAAGTTTTCTCTCCTGTATGAGTTTCTATTGTGTGCAGCTAAATGGGCCTTTTGAGAGAAACCTTTCCCACACTCTTGGCACACATATGGCTTCTCTCCTGTATGAGTCATCTTATGTCTAACAGACTGTGCTTCTGTGTGAAACCTTTGCCACACTGATTACAAACATATGGCTTCTCTCCTGTATGAGTCATTTTATGTAGTAATAGAACGTGCTTGTGTGAGAAACCTTTGCCACACTGTTTACAAACAAATGGCTTCTCTCCTGTATGAGTTCTACTGTGTACAGCTAAATTTGTATTTCGAGAAAAACCTTTCCCACACTCTTGGCAAACAAATGGTTTCTCCCCTGTATGAGTTAAATTGTGTTCAATCCGTTCGTGAACGTCTACAGAAGTCTTTACCACATTCAGGACCAGTATGTGACTTTTGCCTAGTATGAGTTATGCTCTGTGCAATCACATCAGACTCTGCAGTGACTACTAAATCACATTCTTGGCACATATGTGGCTTCTTATCTGTATGAGTTTTATCATGGCCTGGCATTAGTGAGAATCTTTCCCACATTGCTGGCAAACAAATGGCTTCTGATCTGTATGAGCACTTCGATGTCTGGCCAGATGTGACTTCCTTCGTCCATATGATGCTTTTTCATCTTCTATTCTGGTGTGAAGCTTTGCACAGTTTGAGGTGTCCTTTCTAGCTCTCCTGGTTCTACACATAACGTTCTTACTTTGAGCACAAGTTTCTTGTTTATCCTGATAGGACTCGGAATAAACATCAGTATTTACTTTGTAACAAAATGCTGATTCCTTCCTTGGGATTATTTCAGAGCTTTGTTCTTGAACACTCTGATCATCTACTTTAGTGTCTTGTGAAGAGGAGGTGTCTGGGATTCTTCATTCATCTGCCCGCTCATTAATTCATATGTTGGTAAAGACAGAACTGAAAGATAATAAATATACGTATGAAATACCCCAAATAACATGGTGCTGTAAGAGGTGATGTCTCATATTATGTCTTTAAGGACTGGTTCACTCCGTACCCCACCCACTAGAGAACACTATATTATTCATACTATAAAAATATAACATTTATACTAAGAAAATAAAAATGTATCACTTTTAACTCTCCAATAATTTGCATGCTAACATTAAGATAACAGAAAACCCCATAGGGTGCCCTACACTGTCCTATAAAATGGTTGGTAGCCAGTAAACCCAGACTATCTCCCAGAAATCCCACTAATGGATAGTAAAATACCCAGTAAAATATAAAAAACACATATTTGTCTCTATAATTACACAAATCATATGTTGTTCTTGCAGAAACCATCCATAGTATTCAGACTTCTGAGGACCCTGTTATAGAGCCACCTACCTATAACATGTCAATCTTGTGACTTCCGAGACACACAGTTAATCTGGATGGTTATAACCTATTTAGGAAAGATAGGGGCAATGGTAAAAGGGGAGGAGGGATTTGTCTGTATGTTAAGCCTGAATTTAAGCCTATAGTCAGAGAACTAGTAATAATATTGAATGTTTGTGGGTAGAGTTAAATAGCGGAGCCGCAAATTGCAAAAGAATATTAGTAGGCATATGCTATAAACCCCCAAAATATAACTGAAAGTGAGGAAATACAATTATTATAACAGATTGGAAATGCAGCTAAGCATGGGCAAGCTCTAAAAATGGGAGATTATAATTACCCTGAAATAAACTGGATAAATGAGACCAGCAGTTCAGCTAAGGGGAGCAGGTTCTTCAGTACACTCAGGGATCATTATCTGGCCCAGGTTATACAAGAGCCTACTAGAAATGAGGCCATTTAGATTTAGTCATCACAAATAATATTGATATAGTGTCAAATGTTGAAATAGGACAACCTTTGGGAAACAGTGATCACAACACAGACTTATTTGAGGTTGAATTAAAAAAACAAAACTGTAAGGGGCCATCAAAAAACTTTTAATTTAAAAAGGGCAGATTTTAACGGTCTTAGGGCAGAGATACAACATATAGACTGTGACAAAGAGCTGACAGGTGAAAATACTGACCATAAATGGACAATGTTCAAATCCATACTAAAAATACATATACATCAGCATATACCATGTGGGAATAAAAGTAAAAGGAGTAAATCACATCCAATGTGGCTTAACAATGATTTAAAGATCAAGATACAGAGTAAAAAACAGTCATTTATATTATACAAACAAGAGGGGACAGAGACTGCTTTACGGAATACAAGGAAATCACCAGGCAGCAAAAGGGCTATTAGACTGGCTAACATAGAAAATGACAAGTTATATGTAAAGGAGAGTAAGACTAACCCTAAATAATTTTTAAGTATATAAATGGAAAGAAGGCCAGGAAGAAAGCTATAGGAACATTACAATGTGACACAGTCTGATAATTCGTGACCAGGAAAAGGCAGATGAGCTAAATAGGTTATTTTTTTTAGTTATACACAAGGGAGGTACCAGTGGTAGGGACACTGCATTATAATGGGGCTACACTACCTTCACCGAATAATTGGTTAACGCAGGAAGAAATCCAAAAGAGGTTGGAAAAAATAAATGTTTATAAACCCTGGGTCCTGATGGAATACATCCACGGGCACTGAGGGAACTGGGGCCTTTAATAGCCAAACCATTATATGTAATTTTTCAAGACTCACTCAGCACTGGGTCGCTACCAGATGACTGGAGAAAAGCTGATGTAATACCTATATTTAAAGAAGGGAGCAAGAGCAAATCCGGGGAATTATAGACATGTAAGCCTCACTTCTGTAGTGGGAAAGCTTTTAGAAGGGCTAATAAGGGATATATACAAGAATATGTCTATTCAAACAGGATTATTAGTAGGAACCTAAATGTATTTATGAGGGATAGGTCATGTCAAATAAATCTAATTAGTTTCTATGAGGAGATTAGTAGGAACTTGGATCAAGGCAACTCAGTGAATGTAGTCTTTTTAGATTTTGCAAATACTTTTGATACAGTGCCACATGGGAGACTATTGTGCAAAATAAGGGATACAGAATTGCAGTAAATATTTGCACATGGATTGAGAGCTGGCTAAAAGACAGGAAGCAAAGGGTTGTTGTAAATGGAACTTACTCAGATTGGATTAAGCTAATTACCTGCTACAGTGGATATAAAAAGTCTACACAACCCTGTTAAAATGTCAGGTTTCTGTGCTGTAAAAAAATAAGACAAAGATAAATCATTTCAGACATTTTTCCACCTTTATTGTGACCTATAAACTGTACAACTCAATTTGAAAAAAAAACTGAAATATTTTAGGTAGAGGGAAGAAAAAAAAATAAAAAAAATAATATGGTTGCACACCCTTAAACTAATACTTTGTTAAAGCACCTTTTGATTTTATTACAGCACTCAGTCTTTTTCGGTATGAGTCTATCAGCATGGCACATTTTAGCTTGGCAAGATTTGCACACTCTTCTTTGCAAAAACACTCCAAATCTGTCAGATTGCGAGGGCATCATCCTGTGCACAGCCCTCTTCAGATCACCACACAGATTTTTCAATCGGATTCAGGTCTGGGCTCTGGCAGGACCATTCTAAAACTTTAATCTTCTTCTGGTGAAGCCATTCCTTTGTTGATTTTGATGTATGCTTTGGGTCGTTGTCATGCTGAAAGATGAAGTTCCTTTTCATGTTCAGCTTTCTAGCAGAAGCCTGAAGCTTGTGTACCAATATTGACTGGTATTTGGAACTGTTCATAATTTCCTCTATATGTCTTTTGGAATTATGGCCAAAAAGTTCAACCTTGGTTTCATCAGACCATAACACCTTTTCCCACATGCTTTTGGGAGACTTCAGATGTGTTTTTTGAAAAATGTAGCCTGGCTTTGATGTTTTTATTCGTAAGAAAAGGCTTTCGTCTTGCCACTCTACCCCATAGCCCAGACCTTATGAAGAATATGGGAGATTGTTGTCACATGTACCACACAGCCAGTACTTGCCAGATATTCCTGCAGCTCCTTTAATGTTGCTGTAGGCCTCTTGGTAGCCTCCCAGACCAGTTTTCTTCTCGTCTTTTTATCAATTTTGGAGGGAGCTCCAGTTCTTGGTAATGTCACTGTTGTGCCATATTTTCTCCACTTGATGATGACTGTCTTCACTGTGTTCCATGGTATATCTAATGCCTTGGAAATTCTTTTGTACCCTTCTCCTGACTGATACCTTTTAACAATGAGATCCCTCTGATGCTTTGGAAGCTCTTTGTGGACCATGGCTTTTGCTGTGGGATGCGACTGAGAACATTTCAGGAAAGACCAACTAGAGCAACTGAACTTTATTTGGGGTTAATCAGAGGCACTTTAAATGATGGCAGGTGTATGCTGACTCCTATTTAACACAATTTGGAATGTGATTGCTTAATTCTGAACACAGCTACATCCCCAGTTATAAGAGGGTGTGCAGACTTATGCAACCACATTATTTTTATTTTTTATTTTTCTTCCCTCCACCTAAAAGATTTCAGTTTGTTTTTCATTTGAGTTGTACAGTTTATAGGTCACATTACAGGTGGAAAAAGTTCTATGTTTTACAGCACAGAAACCTGACATTTTAACAGGGGTGTGTAGACTTTTTATATCCACTGTATTATATATATATATATATATATACATATACATATATATATATATATATATATATATATATATATATATATATATATATATATTGTGACAAAGTCATACAGAGATATGGGAGAGTCCTGGAGGGCAGATATGTGTACCTGAGGCTGAATGGAGGCATTTGCCCAATTCAGCCCTGCAGGCTCGATTACATGACAATGTGGCTGCAGCAGTGAACTGGCTGGTAGTTTGTGAAAAGTGAGTTGTAGTCCAGAGCAGAGGGGAGAAGAGTTGCAGCCAGAGCCAGGAAAGTCTGGATAAACTGGCATTTGGAAGAGGGGTAAACCTGCAGAATGAGCTGAGGTGGAGTACAACAGGCTCAAAGCTTCAAAGAATTTGCACAAGAATTGCAAGGATTGGCAGTAGAGAGTCACTTGCTGTCTGAGTCAGAGATCCACTACTATCTGGTGGTATTGAAAGAACAATGGAATGCTGTGCAAGTGTGGGTAAGGGAGAAAGAAGCCACAATCACTTGTATAAAGCAGGAGCGGGCCGAAGCTTAACTCCACAATTGAGAATCGACATTCAGTAAAGTTATGGGAAATATTACAGATGGTCAATAAGGAGAGCTGTAAGAGTAAAAGCTCTGTCTGAGCACACGAACAACAAGCATCTGGATGTTTGTGATACAGAAAATCAGATTCTACAAGCAGCCAGCCAGACACTGCAGAATGCCTTACTCAAGGTAGCACAGAGGAAGAAGGATGTGCATGATAAAGGAGAAGACTGGAGAGTTGAGCTGTTAAACAGAGTGCAGAGGTTACAAAAAAAGTGAACAGCAATATCTACACCAGTCATATCTCAACCACGAGGATGTTGGAAACAAAAGCTATTTCCTGAGAGGGAACGATGATAGTAGGATGCTGGATGAGCAGGCGCTTCTGAAGCTACAGAACGACTAACCAGTTGAAAAGTGAAAGGAAGAATGCACAGAGATGAAAGTCAACTTAACCTGGATGTAATGTACAGCATTTACGGCCTCTCGGCTGAAGTGACTCAACCCTCTAGTATTGAGCTGAGGGGGAGGATATGTGACCAAGTCATAAAGAGATATGAGAGAGTCCTGAAGGGCAGATATGTGAGGCCTAAGGCTGGATGGAGGCATTTGCCCAATCCAGTCCTGCAGGTGTTAAAGGCTCAATTACATCACAATGCGGCTGCAGCAGTGAACAGGCTGGGGAAGTCTGTAAAAAGTGAGTTGTAGCCCAAAGCCGAGGGGAGAAAAGCTACAGCCAGAGCCCTGAGAGGGAAAGTTACAGCGCAGAGCCCTGAGAGAGTGTCACATAGTGGGAGCTGATAGCCAGCCGCTGAGCCAAGTAAAGTATCTTGAGAATAAACTAAAGTCATGAAGACGGCAGCGTAGACTCTAAACGAGCTGATAAAGTTTTTGTAAAGTGTAGCGTTTGTAAAGTGTTGAAAAGTAAATCTGCAGCGTGGAACCTGGAGGTCATCCACTGACAAAATCAACATGTGGATGTCATGGATCAGCCAGGGGCCATCTTGGATTTGGGCCTGAAGTATATTGGCAGCAGTAGCCATTTTGTGACTGGCAGCATTAGCCACACCCAGTGGCCATATTGTGTATGGGCATGACAGTTCATGGCTCAGTCGGCATCCATATTGGGACTGGCAGTATTGGTCACACCCAGGGGCCATCTTGGACTGGAACTGTTATCTGCCACATGTTATTGAACAGAAGGTTTTGGGCTCCCAGAGCCACTGTTATAATGTTATATATTCAGGGCAGAGTCCCACTGTTATTGTTAAGCATTCAGAGAAAGAGGCAGTTTACCACGTCACCACTATAAAGTCGTCATAACGCATTAAGTGGACTGACGTGGGAAGTACTGCCTCAACTCTATAACATGTGGGAAAGGGAGAGATGCTGTGGGTTATAAAATGTTGTAGTGGTATTATCTGTAAATATATTGTATTGTAATGTGGGAGCCATATTGTGTGCAGTCATCCATATTGGGTCTGATACAGATAGTAACCTGAGTAGATCACCCATCTGCCTTCCAGCTATCACCTAAAGTAAACACTTGAAGTGATAGCAAGGCCAGAACAAAGGGGTCTGTACAGACATTGAGGCACCTTAACCCCATGGGGTCTTCAGCCCAATATCAGGGTCATAGTACAGGAGCAAATAGATGTTTCTCCCTTGAGAGCCAGAGACCAAGTGAACTAGGTAGCCACACCTAGTGGGCGGCCCCATGGGAGGGGTCTGCAAGTTCCCAGAGCTTACCTCTAGTCCATTGGCCAGAGGTAATCAAGTTACTCTGGAGATTACCCCATTGGCCAAGAGGAAGATGAGGGTTGGACAAGGCGGTAGCCACTCCCTGTACTGGTTTTGTGAGTTGTTTAAATACCTGTGTAAAAATAAAGAAGTTGTTCTTAATTTTCATACTTTGACTAAGCATGTATTATTGACCCAGAGGCATATGCTTGTAGAGGAGCTCGTTCTGACTCCCTACCAAGGTGCTCCCAGGTACACTACCACAGCAAGCTGGGACTTATGCCTTTGTACCGACAAAGACTGTCCATAGGTCTAGAGTCACCCAAACTTAGGTCTAAACCTACTGGGAATAAGAGTACTAGGATACTCTAGATCCCATCATCATAGTAGGTTATGACAGTGGACATATGGAATATACAGGCCAGTGACTTAAAGGCAAGGTATGTACTAATTATACTGTTTTGCTACACCCAGCTTAGTTGGATGAAAGCCCTGGTTAGTAAGGAAAAAAGATATACAGTACAGATAGCGCTCTGACAGAGCTAGGTCTGTTTATTATATGATTTTGTTTTTGAAGAATTACAGGTTTTTGAAAAAGCATGTAATGGCCTCCTGTGTTCCTCCATAAGAAGTGTAGAGAAAAAGAAGGGCACGTTGCCACAATATATATATATATATTTATATATATATATATAGTATATACAATGACCCTCGGTTCTCAGTAGCTCCCAATCCCACATCAATCTGCAAATCCCGCTTTTCAAAGCTCTTTGCCCAACCTCTCATGAAACACAAATAATTACTCTCATGGCAGCCTCTATACACTTGCAGAGTTAATCATTCATTTTTACAGTAAATCTTTTGAAACAACTGTTTATGCTGATTCTTCACAAGCATGTGAAGTTTTACTAACCTCTAGCTGCCATTAAAAACCAGATTATAATGATACATCAATATAACCATGTGCTTAATTCATATATATATTATAATTATATGACTGATGCAAGTAGATCTGTATTATACATTCATATTACCCATATCACCCACCTGCGCCAGGCTCAGATTGGATTTCCTGTTGCTGATAATCATTTCCATTTCTCTCCTTCTCTTGTTCCTCTCTAACTGACCTCATATCTAGATTGTCATCAGGGAGCCCTATTAAAACAAACAGAAGATAAAGGGTGTTTATGTGGTATTATTACATTCAATAAATATAAGTCTTATTTAACATAACAAGCAAAAAGATATACACACTTTTCAAAACCTGGTCAGTTGTTTGACTTTTGCTGCCAATGTCATGGTGTACTCTTGGATATAGATACTACTGGACATTGCTGGATAAGGTGTTCAACTTCTCATATAAACATCAAGGGATACTTTATCTTGACTTCTAACATCAAAATTTTACCTGAGTTGTGGTTTGTTGGGATTCTTAAAGTCCTGAGTGTCTGGTGATTCTCCATCATCACGTCCTTGTAAAGCTCCTTGTGTCCTTCTATATACTCCCACTCCTCCATAGAGAAATAGACGGCAACATCATCACACTTTATAGGAACCTGAAAAATACAACACATTCAGAGCGGACACAGAGACTGTTTCTGTTAGAGTCTGTTACTGATAGTGAGACAGGAGAGGAAGATAATGTTACTGAGAACATGCAGAGAGAATATAGGAAAACACACTCAGGTCCAGATAAAGCTTGGTCAGTTAAGGAGTCACTGTGTCCTGATATAATGTCACATTGTCCAGCAGTGCTCACCTCTCCAGTCACAGGTCCAGATAGAGCTTGGTCAGTAATCGGAGTCACTGTGTCCTGGTATAATGTCACATTGTCCAGCAGTGCTCACCTCTCCAGGTCTTGGTCCCAGATAGAGCTTGGTATGGTTAGGGAGTCAGTCTGTGTCCTGGTATAATGTCACATTGTCCAGCAGTGCTCACCTCTCCAGTCACAGGGTCCAGATAGAGTTTGGTCAGTAGATGGGAGAGTCCCTGTGTCCTGGTATAATGTCACATTGTCCAGCAGTGCTCACGCTCTTCCGAGTCACAGCCCAGATAGCGCTTGGTCAGTAAGTGGGAGTCACTGTCTCCTGGTATAGATGTCAGCATTGTCCAGTAGTGCTCACCTCTCCATTCACATGTCCAGATAGAGCTTGGTCAGTAATGGGAGTCACTGGGTCCTGATATAATGTCACATTGTCCAGCAGTGCTCACCTCTCCAGGTCACAGGTCCAGATAGAGCCTTGGTCAGTAATCGGAGTCACTGTGTCCTGGTATAATGTCACATTGTCCAGCAGTGCTCACCTCTCCAGTCACAGGTCCAGACAAGTGCTTGGTCAGTAATGGGGGTCAATGTGTCCTGGTATAATGTCACATTGTCCAGCAGTGCTCACCTCTCCAATCACAGGTCCAGATAGAGCTTGGTCAGTAATGGGAGTCACTGTGTCCTGGTATAATGTCACATTGTCCAGCAGTGCTCACCTCTCCAATCACAGGTCCAGATAGAGCTTGGTCAGTAATGGGAGTCACTGTGTCCTGGTATAATGTCACATTGTCCAGCAGTGATCACCTCTCCAGTCACAGGTCCAGATAAAGCTTGGTCAGTAATGGGGGTCACTGTGTCCTGGTATAATGTCACATTGTCCAGCAGTGCTCACCTCTCCAGTCACAGGACCAGATAGAGCTTAGTAAGTAAAGGAAGTCACTGTGTCCTGGTATAATGTCACATTGTCCAGTAGTGCTCACCTCTCCAGTCAGCTGGTGAATGTGGGGGGAATTCTTCTTCACAATGGTGTATTCCTACAGGATGATAGAGGGACATGTCAGACATCAGTGCAGGTAGTTAATGTGTGACATATTCTTACTTGCACTTTATCCATCACCTTCCCACATCAATATATCCTTTTCAGTGTCCTCCTCTAATCCAGACTGTAAAAGCCTCACACACACACAGAGCTTACGTATCTTCAGGCAGATTATTATATTGTGCCATATAAATAGTATAACTTGTACAGAGAAATGGCCAAGAACACATTATAATGTATCACTTTCTCTCTCCATACAAACATGTCTCCTCCTCCACCAAATTCAGTCACAAGGACCTGTTTGTTAGTCTGTGATCGTTCTCTACTTCTACCAATTCTTATCTATTTATAACATTATATTGAACCATTTGTTTTCCTTTTCCTCTATTACTGGACATTGTTTAAAATCAGCACAAAGATTGAGGTGATAATAAAAGTAAATGTGATAAAAGTGGTGTCATTGTGACGTTGTCCAGCAGCTCTCACCTCTCCAGTCAGCAGGTAGATCATCTCCAAGACCCTGGTGTAAGAATCTCTCAGCGACCTTCTCCATATTCTTTTTATCCTTAGTCATTTTGTTTATAATTAGTGTGTTAATAGGATTCTGCAAGAAAATGACAAAAGAAACTGTAGGTAGTTGTAGATGGTGCACTTTTATATCATTTAATCCAAAGCTAATTCAGATATGGATCAATTTTTTATCAAAATAGTTATGGAACCCCATGACCCATAAACATGGTACCTCTGGAAGCCATAGCTCTACACCATATAATAAAGGACCACTGCAGTTCAAGGGAAAAAAGACACTTATTAGTCACGTATGTACCCGTGATGGCAGCCCTTATGTGGAGACATCTGTAAATAAAGTACTGTGGTACCTGCTTCACTTTACCTGCAAAAGAGCCTAGTCCAGTCTCAAGGGGATCCCATCCATGGACCAGCAAAGATGTGCAATGTCACCCCTGGGGTTTGTTACTAGCCCGGGGTTACCCCTGTGATAACCATTACTTCCCCTGTTTGACTTTCTAGGGTTGGAAACCCTCATCCCAGTGAATCCCTCTTCTGTCTGTGTGTTTCCGCATTGTGTGGCTAAATGATTGTTATTTTTTTATATGTAGCTTTGAACCAACAGGACTCTCCAAAGTGACCGTACAATACGCACATGCGCAGAGTCACCCACCTGACCATTATTTGGGGCTGGATCCTACAC
>JAPZIH010000687.1:120501-148001 GCA_027410445.1 Discoglossus pictus | reverse complement strand
ACTATTTAATACCAAGCTCAAAATGGGAGACGGAGGGGGAGAGGAGGGAAAGAGAAGGATGAAGGGGGGAGAGAAAAGGAAGGAGAGAGAGTGAGGAGGATAGGGAGAGAAGAAGGAAGGAGGGGGAAGGGAATAGAAGGAAGGAGAGAGAGTGAGTAGGAGAGAGAGAGAGAAAAGCTGCTCATTTCGAAGCTAGCAGTGGACTCCGAATGGGAGAGGGAGGGAAGGAGAGGGAGGGTGGAGAGAGAGAAGAAGATTGGGAGAGATAAAAGGAGGAAGAGGAGAGAGAGCACAGAGAGAGAGTGGAGAGGGTGCAGAGATTGAGAGAGAGAATACACAGAGAGAGGGCACCCAGTGAGAGTGAGAACAGATAGAGGGGGAGCGTGCAGAGAGAAGCAGAGAGAGAGTGTACACAGAGAGAGGGAGCGTGCAGAGATAGAGAGAGAGAGGGTACACAGAGAGAGGGAGCGGGCGCAGAGATAGATAGAGAGAATACACAGAGAGAGGGCACACAGACAGACAGTAGACACCATATTTAAGACTATATTACACCGTCATTATTAATGGGCAAGTGACTAGTAGATATATAATGGTGATAAATACTTCTGAGCTGTGCGGTCTGATCAGGTGATGTTTGTATCTAATCTCCGGCTCCTACTAATCTTATAAATCACTATAATCCTTTATGGTCAGGTACTTTGTCCTATAACAGATAATATCAGATCCTTCCCCTCCCTGATCCATCCCTACTTGTCCTTAGTGCCTCCATATTGTCCCCCCAATGCCCTTCCCCACCATTGCAGTGTTTGATTCCCTGTTAGGTCATTGTACAAGTAGTGTGGTTTAACCCATAATGCCCTGGGCAGTCCTCTGTGTGACTAGAGGACCAGGTATAACAGGGGTCCTCTGGTCTTAGACCTGGACTTTAGGTCAGTGACACAATGACTGATGCAATAGCCCAGTATAAAATAAAATAATATCAGATCTGTGTCTACACAAACATACATCGCTGGATGATCATTTGGGTGGGTATTATTAAATTACATTTATTTAACAGTTTCATTTATTTTTCATTTTGTTGTATTATTTTATTATTTTAATTGTATTTTTTTATTTGATATTTTATTTACTTGAATTTTTAATTATTTTGTAATCTAATTTTTTGTAAAAAATGTTTTTTACATTTTGTGTGTGTTTGTAGTTACTTGTTTTAGTGTAGTGTAGTGTTTTTTATACTTAGGCACATCAGGGGTTACGTTTAGGGTACCATAGTGGTCTATATAGAATCCTGAGGCTGTTAAGGTTTGGTTTTAGCATACCATGGGAGCCTATATAGACCCCCATGGTATTTTGGAGTTACATTAGATACCATGGGGGTCCTTTTAGGATAGGCGTAGCATAGGATCTATATAGAATGGGAAGGTATACTGGGTTAATATTGATTTTTATTATTGTTTATTTGTAACGCTCCGATACTAGTGAGTTGTGTGTCTGTGCTATCCTAATTACTATCCTAGATTATGTGTCATTGTGTATTGGGTGGTTGCTTCCTTAGTGATATCCTAAAGTTGTGTGGTGTTTTGGTGCCACTGTACTCTGTACATCAGTTACAGTGTGGTGAAACCATGTAAATGTGTTGGAATGGCCGAGTCACAGCCCAGACTTAATCCAATAGAAAATCTGTGGTCAGACTTAAAGATTGCTGTTCACAAGCACAAACCATCCAACTTGAAGGAGGCTGGAGCAGTTTTGCAAGGAGGAATGGGCAAAAATCCCAGTGGTAAGATGTGGCAAGCTCATAGAGACTTATCCAAAGCCACTTGGAGCTGTGATTGCCGCAAAAGGTGGCTCTACAAAGTATTGACTTTAGGGGGGTGAATAGTTATGCACAGTGACTTTTTCTGTTATTTTTGTCCTATTTGTTATTTGTTTCACAATAAAAACAAAAACATCTTCAAAGTTGTGGCATGTTCTGTAAATTAAATGATGCAAATCCTCAAACGATCCATGTTAATTCCAGGTTGTGATGCAACAAAACCACGAAAAATGCCAAGGGGGTGAATACTTTTTCAAGGCACTGTATACTGTCTGGCCCTTGGTGCTTTATTAGATTTTAAATTTCTTATTTGCAGTTTCAATTTCAGACAAGGCTATTTCTCTATTTTAAATCTATCGCCTGTTCTTTTGCTAATCTAGGAAGTTATTATAATTATCGTTTATTTATATTGTGCCGACATATTCCGTAGTGCTGTACATATGTTCCAGGCAAAGGTAAATACAAATTAAGACTTGGAATCCAGTGTCCATGGTGCTTTCCCCAAAGCACATTGCAGGATTGAAACTCGCAGACGTACTACCTAAAGGTATTGTGAGTGGTAAAGGAGGGAGAGAGATGCTTTTTTAGGAGGTTTTGAATGTTTTGAGGCAAAAGGATAATGTGGTGGAGCGAGGCAAGGAGTTCCAAAGAGAAAAGTCCTGAAGGCGAGAGTGAGAGGAGGTGACAAGAGTTGTAGAAAGAAGAAGGTCATTAGCAGAATGAAGAGGCAGTTGGGGGGATATTTGGAGATGATAGCAGAGATGTATGGGGGTGGCGCTATTGTTGAGGGCTTTGTAAGTTAGGGTCATGATTTTAAGTTTTATTCTAGAGGCTAAGGGAAGCCAGTGGAGTGATTGACAGAGAGGTGATGCCGACACTGAACGTTGTGTACTGGAAAATGAGTCTAGCATAGGTGTTCGTTATGATTGAAGTGGGGATAGTCGGGTGGTGGGTAGGCCAACAAGAAGCGAGTTGCAGTAGTCTAGTCGAGAGATGATGAGAGAGTGTATAAGGATTTAGTTGTGTCTTGTGTAAGATAGTGACGAATTCTGGAGATGTTTTTTAGATGGAGATGGCAATATTTAGTTAGTGATTGTATGTGAGGGATGAAAGACAGAGTGGGGTCCAGTAGAACTCCAAGACAACGGGCTTGGGAGGAGGGGGGTAATGATGTCGTTTGTTGACAGTGACAGAGATGTGAGGAATTGACGTTGTGGGAGAGGGAGGGAAGATTAGGAGTTCAGTTTTAGACATGTTGAGTTTGAGATGGTGGGTGGACATCCAAGAGGATATACTAGAGAGGCAGTTGGAGACGTGTGTTAGAAGAGAACGGGATAGATCTGGTGCGGAGAGGTAGATTTGGGTGTCATCTGCATAGAGATGATAATGAAGCCCAAAACAGTTTATGAGGGTACCAAGTGAGGAAGTGTAGATAGAGAGGAGGAGGGGGCCTAGGACTGATCCTTGGGGTTACACCAACAGACAGGGGGTGAAAGGAAGAAGAGGTGTCGGAGAAGGAGCTATAAGTTGGTATTACCTGTTTTTCATCTTCCATTTTTGGTCTCAACTGAGCTATATTCACCAATGTGGTCCTAACCAAAATGTTATTCTACTGCAACTAACACTTATGTTTCATTAAGTCAGGAAATATTAATACCTCTATTAAATTTTGGTTTCCCTGTTTCTCAACAGACCTCTTAAAATATATATTTATATATATATATATATATATATATATATATATATATATACATTATTTCCTCTCCCTTCCATATTTAAACAACAATTGCTCATTGTCAAAGTGAGAAAAAGAGAAGAGAGGAAAAAAAATAAATCTAACTCAATATTAAGCAGTCCATTCCTCGAATATTCAACATTTTCCCCACGATTTTATAGAGATATATTGTTTATTTTAACAGCATGTAATGATATATAACAGGATATATTAAATGTGTTTATTTGGTTGTGCATTTTATAAATGTTAATATGTCATTTTATTTTTATATCTTTGTTACTTTTTTGATTGTTCTATTGTGGTGCCTGTTGTATCGATGTCACACTGTTATGTCTAACCTTCTGTGTCACTAGTGAGTTTGTGTCTGTGCTATCCTAATTACTATCCTAGATTATGTGTCATTGTGTATTGGTGGTTGCTTCCTTAGGCCCTCATTCTATTATCAGCCGTAGGAGAAGCGGGTCCGCAAGGACGCAAGCTATTTGCCTATTCTATTCCCTTCCGCGGCCAGAGGAAAGCCCTTGATCTTAAACGGCCGCAAAGATTCGGCCGCAAGAAAATCCTGGTTGCTATTCAATTGCTCCGGAACCCTCTCTGCAAGGCTAAACCGAGCCGCAGCTTACTTGCAGCAAAAAGGTCCCGCAGGCACACATATTAAGCACATAATAAAGCCATAATAAAGCCATCCTTCACTCTGAGGAGACTATAAGTTATTGTAGGTGTTAGCATTAATAGCACAGACATTCCCCTAAACTCAAATCCGTAAATATATATTTTTTAAATTTATGTCACATATCCATGTAAAAAGTCCAGAGGGCTTGGAGCACCTCAGACCTGCCCACACGCTGGCGGCCAGAAAATAAACAGTTTAATGTAATCTCGGATTTGGGCTGATGTGCAAGCTTGAGAGGGGGTTGCTATTAATCCTCATGTCCCCCATTATGATCCCTAGCATTTACAAAGCTTTACAGTGCCGTCTTGAATTTATTTTTGCATTTTAAGATTTCTGAGCTTACGGCCGGATGCAAGATATAAGGCCGGCCGTAAGGGGATATCCTTGCGGCGCCGTATAATTGAATTGCAAGGTAACGGGACCCCCGCAAGGAATCGCAGCTTTGCGGCCGATTTACGGACAATAATAGAATGAGGCCCTTAGTGTGTACCTAAAGTTGTGGTGGTGTTTTGGTGCCACTGTACTCTGTACATCAGTGTGGTGATACTGTGTGCTTGTTTCTGTGTGATTGCTATATTAGACTAGCGACTTGCCCGTTAAAAAAAATTACGGCAAAAAAAATTGTAAGCCAGGGAATGTTGTTTGCCACAAAAAGTAAGTATTTTGTCATCTGAGTACCTTCCGCGCTCATTGCCGAGCTTCGCTCTGAGCGCCTTTGGCGCTCATTGCGAGCCTCTCGGTTGGTGTATTTTTTGCAAGGTCCACGCCTTTTTGCTCTGTTTGCGATCCTGTCCCCTGGTGTAGTTTTAGTCCTCGGGCACCCTTGGTGCTCACTGTGAGCCGCGCGCTGAACACCTTCAGCGTTTTTTGCGATCCTGTCGTCTGGTCCTTTTTTTCTGTATATTTTTTAATGATAATGAATTAATTAATACAATCATAAATTAATATACTTTACCTATTTGTAATAAACTATATGAAGAAAGCAATATCCTGAAGAGCTAACAATCTTTTTTGATGTTCCTGCAGCATACAATGTACATTTGCACTCTTGGTGAGCTGAGGTGGAAGTGTCAGCAATGTGTGAAGTGTAAATAGGCTGCGTGCGCGAGGGGAAGCCGTTTGTTTAGCTGTGTAGTTCTGCATTTTGGAATGGTAATGTTATTAGTTGCAAGTTAGTGGTGTAAAATGGCGGCGATTGTGTATGTGTTACGCGGGTGTGGATCATTTTGCGTCCTCCCTTCTATAGTGTATTTTATAGCTCGTACGCTCTTGTGTAAAAGTCTTATTTTCTGGCTGTTTTTGCCGTGTCTATTGGTCGTGTAACCTGTGTAGAAGAATTGGACTGTGCTGCGCGAGCTCAAAGCGTTTGTTTAGGTGTGAAGGTTCCTGATTGTGGATTTGTAATGTTATTAGTTGCAAGTTAGTGTTGTTAAATGCGCGGCGATTGTGTATGTGCTTAGGCGGTTGTGGAGTATGGTAGCGTTCTCCCTAATAGTTGCCATTTTATACCCGTTACGGTCTTGCTGTAGAAGTCTTATGTGTCTGGTGGGTGTTTTCGCGTATTTAATTGGTCGTGTAGCCACGTTTTGATTTTTTTTGGCGCTTAGACCGATTTTCATGTGTGGAAACTCTGCGATATTGGTTGTTCAATTGTCCGTACACTGACTCCCATGATGTCTTGGCTGTCCCCCCAAGCTGGGATGTGTTTTTTTTTCAATTTTTCTTAATTTTGGTAGTGTTGTTGTTTTTGTATGTGTGCGGTTCGGCCGTTAAGTTGTATTTTTTGGACCTCGTATTTGTATTTTTTTCTATGTGTCGCGGGTCGTATTTTTTTGTGTAAGTTTCGCTTTCCTTGTTGCAAGTGTTACGGGCTCGTCATGTTTTAATGCTATTTTTTTCAAAAACTGCTACGGGTCTCGCATCTGTTGATGTGTAATGAGTTTTGTGTTGACTTTGTAGTCCCGCGGTTCAAAGGGTAATGAGAGCCTACGGTGCTCAGCTCCATCAGCGCAGTGAGCGCCTTCGTTGCTCTCTGCCTTAGTCCCGTATGACGCTTATCTCTGCCACGCGCAAGGAGCGCTGGCAGAGCACTGAGCGTATTTAACTCGAGACGGTGATATCTTTAACTGTCTCATATCCAAGACTGTGCAGAAACCTATGCTGTACTTGAAGCTAGATATACTGGTTGATCAATGCTTACCCTTATCCTTTACATTAATACTTACTATCAAGTAGCAATAAGTGGAAATACAAAACCACTATATAACACTTATTTAAGCTAATTTACTACACCAGAAATAGTCAGATAAGCTCAGGGTATAACTTATATGTAGCACACAATCCTACTCAATATCGGAGGAACTTATCCTATTTATATCTAGGACAGCGTTATTAGACTAAATAGTTTGGTGCATAGTACTGCGCAAAATCAGTGGGTGGAACTATGATCAGTTCTCGATTCACTGTTCAAGGCATGTATACATAAAATGTCTTTCAATGTTTGGCCAATAGGGCCTATTTAATAAATTATTCTACGTATAGTTTACAAATCTCAGTTCTCTGTTTTAAGCAAACTTAAACTGGTTTAATAGACCAGAATAGTTAATTTTCCACCCTTCAAAATTTAGCCAATAAAGCCTATACAAAAATGATATACCACTATATATGTCCACCTGTGTGCAATCTAAGCGTCACATGATCTGTTATTACATATACACACCTTTTTTAAAAGGCCCAAGAGGCTGCAACACCTAAGCAAGAGGCACCACTAATCAAACACTGCCATGAAGACCAAGGGACTCTCCAAACAAGTAAGGGACAATGTTGTTGAGAAGTACAAGTCAGGATTAGGTTATAACAAAATATCCAAATTTTAATGATCCCCAGGAGCACCATCAAATCTATCATAACCAAATGGAAAGAACATGGCCACAACAGCAAACCTGCCAAGAGACAGCCCGCCCGCCAAAAGTCACGGACCGGGTAAGACAGGGCATTAATCAGAGAGGCAGCACAGAGACCTAAGGTAACCCTGGAGGAGCTGCAGAGATCCACAGCAGAGACTGGAGTATCTGTACATAGGACGACAATAAGCCGTACGCTCCATAGAGTTGGGCTTTATGGCAGAGTGGCCAGAAGAAAGCAAATTCTTTCAGCAAAAAAACAAAAATGGCACATTTTGAGTTTGCGAAAAGGCATGTGGTGAGACTCCCAAAATGTATGGAGAAAGGAGCTCTGGTCTGATGAGACTAATCATTGAACTTTTTGGTCATCAAAGAAAATGCTATGTCTGGCGCAAACCCAACACATCACCAAAGAACAACCATCCCCACAGTGAAACATCGGCGGTGGCAGCATCATCTGCTGTGGATGATTCTCAGTAGCCGGGACTGGGAAACTGGTCAGGTTGAGGGAAAGATGGATGGTGCTAAATACAGGGATATTCTTGTACCTGTACCCCTCTGTGGTGATTTGAGGCTAGGACGGGGGTCACCTTCCAGCAGGACAATGACCCCAAACACACGTCTAAAGCAACACTTGGGGGATTAAGGGGAAACCTATAAATGTGTTGGAATGGCCGAGTCACAGCCCAGACCTCAACCCAATAGGAAACTCTGTGCTCAGACTTAAAGATTGCTGTTCACAAGCGCAAACCCTCCAACTTGAAGGAGCTGGAGCAGTTTTTTGCAAGGAGGAATGGGCAAAAATCCCAGTGGTAAGATGTGGCAAGCTCATAGAGACTTATCCAAAGCTACTTGGAGCTGTGATTGTAGCAAACGGTGGCTCTACAAAGTATTGACTTTAAGGGGTGGGTGAAAAGTTATGACAGGGACTATTTCTGTTATTTCTGTCCCATTTGTTATTTGCTTCACAATAAAATAAAAAAAAATCTTCAAAGTTGTGGCATGTTCTGTAAATTAAATGATGCAAATCCCTCAAACAATCCATGTTCATTCCAGGATTGTGAATGCAACAAAACCACGAAAAGCCACTGGTGGATGAATACTTTATCAATGGCACAGAACACAGTAAACATTAATAACATTTATTCTCATCAGGTCCCACCAGTTTTGTGGCCCTTTAAGTTACAACAATATGTATTAAAAAAGTGACAAGTGGGCGTGGATTTTGTCAAACACATAAAAAACTCACTAAATTATAGTTTGGGAAAGTCTATTAAAATTGTACACAACATTTATATTACTCTGACTATTTTGCACAGGTGGAATTGGGATATTTGAGAGACTCACCTAGGGGTGTGACGTACGAGGTGCATTTGACCAGTGTGGTGTGGAATGTGAGCCGTGCAAAAGTAGTAGTATGTGATACAATTACCCTACAAGGTCATATATAGAACATTCAATTAGTGTTTACTGAACATAGGAAGGCAAAACATCATATAGTAAACTCAGATATAATAAAATCTAAACTGCTCACTAATGTGCATGGCGTACTATGGTCTATAGGGTCATGGAGAGTCAGATTCAACCGAACGACTAAACAACAGCAACAAAAGTACAATACAAAACAAAGACCACCAACTCGATTACCTTGGCTTGAGACAGTGCAATTTAATTAAGGATTACACTATATCGCCCTTCAGTCTTTCTGTCTTTTTATTTCCATATTTTAGTGATTACTAAGTGTAGACTGGGGACCAGAGAAGTATTACATGTAGATAGAGCATTCTGATTATATTGTTCCCATGGATGATGAAGGAGAGATATCCAGGGTCTAAGGGAGGTTGCATTTCTTGGCACGTAGCTATGAGAACATTTATTGGCAAGAAATAAGCTTGAAGCTTAGCACATGTCCATCATATGCCTATATATGAACTTTCTAGATGACAACCCTTCCAGCAGAGGATGGGGAGATACACTGATGTGGGATTTTTGTAGGATTGCTCTTATAGTTCAAACAAATGGAAATTGAGTTAGACATTTCCTATAAGTTTTACTAGTCTTGTGTGTCAATGGTTTCACCTAAGTCATGTTCCCATCAAGTGATATCTGGTAAGGGGAGGTAGTCCCAGAAGACTGGACAAGTGTATATATCTGGGAAATTGTATAGTAGGAAGTATAACTATTCCTCCCTTAGTTTTTACCTTTTCACTGAAAAACCTAAGAAAGTTTAGTCACCTTTTTATTGCATGTGCTATTTTCTGCTCTGCTTGGGCCTTGGTACGTATGAACCTATATTGCTGCCTCTTGTTCGTACTATATAAATCTCTATACTCCTTTGAGAGAGTCTGTCTTTACAAAATGGCTTCCACCTCTTTAGAGTCCCAGATTGTTTGTTTTCTTTTCTCAATAAACCTAATGCCGTGTGAGGTATTATCAATAAATCCTTTAGTACCTTCTCACTTTCAGCCATCAGAGTAGTATCATCGGTATCTAGGTTGATATATTAATATATATGCAATATTGATTCCGGCTTTGGACTCATCCAGTCCAGCCATACGTATGATGTACTCTGCATATAAGGTGAATAAAGAAGGTAACAATATACAACCTAGGGACTATTTACCACCTGTATACACTTGTCCAGTCTTCTGGGACTAACTCCCCTTATCACTTGATGGGAACATGATTTAGGTGAAACAATTGACCGAGAAGACTAGTAAAAATGTATAGGAAATGACTAACTCAATTTCCATTTGCTTGAACTATAAGAGCAATCCTACAAAAAGCTACATTAGTGTATCTCACTCCCTCAAACTGATGAGAATAAATGTTATTACACTTTTACTGTGTATTTACACAATGAATTGCTATTTTTATCATGTCCCCAGGCAGTTTGAGCTTCTCATCTCCACCCCCTTGAATGATGTATTGTCTCTGGATTGGGAGCTGCCTAGATGGGTATGCTCTCTAATCAGTCATGCAGTACTTGTATTAAGATATGGGAAGGTGACTGGAAAGTTTATTTGTGTACATTGCTAGCAGCTCATGTTACACTACTGTCTGCTACTGATGTGTGTTTTACTAAGTGGTGTAAAAAGGCTTTCAATTTGGTACTTCTCCTGGGCGGCTCCCACTCCAGAGACAATACATCATTCAGAGGGTGGAGACATCTGGAGCTTATACAGCTTGGTGTATGATCTAATAAAGTCAATTGTTGTTTAAATGCACATGAAAAACTTAATAAAGTTTTTTTTTCTGTTTAAGTCCTACCTAATTATTCTTTAGAGATCCTTTATATGACACTAAAGTGATCCTGAATGTCAGGTTTATAATGAAGTGTCATGCTCTGATCCCCTTCTGGATTGTGGTGAAGGGGCTTGTGTACTTCAATAAAGCTGTCAGCTAAACCATGTAGGGTCACTGAAGATGGGTAGGTCATAGCAGAAAGGTAAGACAAATCATGGTTCACTGGAGAAGGAACTGGCAACCAACTACAATAATTGTACCAAAAAAAAAAACATATGGATAAGCACAATCAGAAAACACAGACAGATGTGCCTTGTGTTTTGTGTTCATATGGTCACCAATAGTCAGACACAACTGAAGGACAGAACAACAACAAAAATGCTCTAATAATTATTGGTGGCAAAAAACATTTCATCCTTACACATTTCATCCTAATAACGGCTTAGACATTGTGATAACAACTTCCTTTGTCACACTTTGTTATATATAGCCCTCCTAATTGGTTTATTATAAGACAACATGGCGTAGTTACAGTATTTATAGGATTAAATATAGAAAATAGGAAAAGCTTACAAATAAAACAAGCAACTCACATCATACATAGCAACTAGTGTTCTCCATACCATAATACAATGAATGACCATGTAACAAGGAAGGGTAAAATAAAAAAACTTTTATTAGTTATCACAAAAATTTAGCACATACAATTAAAAAAACAAAGAGATAAAAAAAAAAAAAAAAAGCTCTTTAGGTATAGGGTCTCAGGGGCAGGTGCAAAGGTATCAACCCAAGTTAAAAAACTTATTTTCAGCTCAAAATTCAAGTTAATACATATCATGCACTGCATTCTGGGAAACTGGGTAGAGACATGCAAATGAGTTCACAACCCATTTTCACTCTAATACAAATTCCACTTTATACATGGTTACTTTCAGGCAAATGCTCACCGTATTACACATCTTTAAAGCACAGCATAGGATGGATTATGCATGAGCTAGGAGACCTACCCACAGACTGCAAAATTTCAATTTTTATTGGATTTCAACACTGTGGGGCTGATCTCTCTCTATGTGTTTGTGTTTAAGTCTGTGTGTGTGTGAATGTGTGTCTGTGTTTTTGCCACCCGAGGGCTGCCCCTATATATATTTTTTTTCTTTGCATATATCAATTGCTGGAGCAAACTGATCCAGGCTCCATACTTCTGTGTCAGGTGTGACCATGTTGTCTATCTTGAAGCTCAAATTGGAGAACTGGAGAGGAAGGGTAATCGCTAGCACTTAAGTGATATTGCTCCACTGGAAAGGGAGTTGGTGCTCACAGAGCAAAGACCAAACCCCACATGTGCCGTCATGGCTGTATCAGTATTCTGTTTGCACTGGGCCTCTAGGCTATGGTGATTTACTGTAATGGTTTTGTACCATTTCTGATATGGGTTTAGTCACTGCACTATATAGGGTATGTGTTTAAACATGCCTCATATTTATATGTATTGTTTTATATTACGGTTTGGTGGAATTTATAGGTATACTGTGTGACCTGGTCTTTGGAGAGGTAATCAAAGTATTGCTTGCAAAGCAAAGTCTAGAAGGACTTACAAAAAGAGTAACACTGCTGAAAAGTTCTATTAACATGCTTTAATACTCAGATATCCATAGATATATATGAGCTTTGCTAAATGTTTTTGATTAATTACATTTATATGACCTTAGTAGAATTGCATGATGTGTCATGTTGATGTTTAATTCCGGACTCATATTAAATATTCCCTACATCCCATACATACAATTGGTCTGTATCCTATGTGAGATGTCTTCTGTCAAATCTGACTGAAATACATTTTTTTCTCTTGTATAAGTGTCAGACATGCAAATGGTGTTTATCCTGTGAGAGTATGTTGCTTGAGACGTGAGGAGGACTGAAACATTTCCCTAACATTCAAAGCATTGGAAAAGGTTTCAGAATGAGTTCTCTTATGTGTATTATACATGCGAGAGCTGACTAAAACATTTCCCACATTCAGAAACATGGAAAGGGTTTTTCTTCCTGTATGAGTCATCTATGTTTATTAAGAGATGAGAGATATCTGAAACACTTCCCACATTCAGAACATGGATAAGGTTTTTACTCCTGTATGAGTCATCTTATGTTTATTAAGAGATGAGATTTGATTGAAACATTTCCCACATTCAGAGCATGGAAAAGGTTTTTCTCCAGTATGAGTCATCTTATGTTCTTTAAGAACTGAGGCCTGTCTAAAGGATTTCCCACATTCAGAACATGAAAAAGGTTTTTCTCCTGTATGAGTCTTCTTATGTTCTTTAAGAACAGACCTGTCTAAAGGATTTCCCACATTCAGAACATGAAAAAGGTTTTTCTCCTGTATGAGTCATCTTATGGCTATTAAGATCTGAGAGACGACTGAAACGTTTCCCACATTCAGTGCATAAAAAAGGTTTTTCTCCTGTATGAGTCTTTTTATGTTCTTTAAGAACTGAGGCCTGACTAAAGGATTTCCCACATTCAGAACATGGAAAAGGTTTTTCTCCTGTATGAGTAATCTTATGGCTATTAAGATTTGAGGTCTGACTGAAACATTTCCCACATTCAGAACATGAAAAAGGTTTTTCTCCTGTATGAGTCTTCTTATGTTCTTTAAGAAACGAGGCTTGTCTAAAGGATTTCCCACATTCAGAACATGAAAAAGGTTTTTCTCCTGTATGAGTCCTCTTATGTGTATTAAGAGAGAGATCTGAAACATTTCCCACATTCAGAACATGAAAAAGGTTTTTCTCCTGTATGAGTCCTCTTATGTGCTTTAAGAGCAGAGATCTGACTGAAACATTTCCCACATTCAGAACATGAAAACGTTTTTCTCCTGTATGAGTCATCTTATGTGTATTAAGAGATGAGAGATAACTGAAACATTTCCCACATTCAGAGCATGAAAAAGGTTTTTCTCCTGTATGAGTCCTCTTATGTTTATTAAGAGATGAGATTTGATTGAAACATTTCCCACATTCAGAGCATGGAAAAGGTTTTTCTCCAGTATGAGTCATCTTATGTTCTTTAAGAACTGAGGCCTGTCTAAAGGATTTCCCACATTCAGAACATGGAAAAGGTTTTTCTCCTGTATGAGTCCTCATATGTACATGAAGATATGAGGCCCGACTGAAACATTTCCCACATTCAGAACATGCAAATGTTTTTTCTACTGTGTGACACATGTGGTCTTCTCCAAAGTTATTCCAAATCTCGCATCCATCTGTTGGAAACAAAAGCACCAGGAGTAAATTCTTACAGCTTTAACATACTTCTAAATGGAAACGATTAGTAAATATATAACTATTATAGCTACTAGAATTATTTATAGCGCACTGAGGCCAGTTCATAGTTAATAAAAGGTCAATTTGGTTGAAAATGATTTAGTTTAGTCTATTAATTTAGTGGAAGTTCTGTAACTCCCAACAACATTGTTTTCTAATCATATGAAAATGAGGCAACAGATGTCTGAATGTCTATAGAGTGCAGTGTGATCCATGTATACCAATTATTGTCAATTATGGTCTTTTGTTTAACTAAATATGATGATCTGCAAAATGTTATTTAAAAGAATAAACAAATACTGTATGAACACAAATGTTACATATTCTAACTTCTGCATGCAATTATTGCTTGCTGCAGGCTTTCATTTTTTGCCTGCTGCTGCCTGTTACTTCCCGGGGTAGGTGTTTTTGTAAACTAATCAATCACCACATTAGTGCGGCTGAGAGCACCGTCTGTAGTTACTGACACTTTCCCACTGTGCAGATACAAACTTCCTGTATGCAAAGTCTTCTATCAGGAAGTTAACCCAGGTTACTTATTTACATAGTAATTGAGGTTTGAATAAAGATGTTTAGTCCATCAACTTCAACCATTTTAGATCTTTCTCTTTGTTTATTATAATATGTGGCTTATTTATTACTGGAAATATTTGTTAATAGCTAATTATTAATGAATCCAGTGGAAAAAAAAAAAAACAAACAATAAAACATTTGCCAAATGTCTCATAATGGGAAAATACTTCCTGAAACCAGATACTGTTAATTGGACTCCTCCCTGGATCAATACTCATCTAGTTATCCAGGATAACCCTGAATGCCCTTTTTATTTATAAATATATCCAACCCTTTTTTAAAGGTATCTATTGAACCCACTGTCACCCACCTCCTTTGGTAGAAAATTCCACAGATTAACCACCTTACGTGAAGAACCCCTTTTCTTTCTTTAAGGTGGAATCTTTTTACTTCTAACCTTCAAAGGATGTCCTCTTTGTCAGTTGAATCCCTTGAGCACAAAACAACAGTATAGCTATGAAAAATCCCTATACATGACACCTACGAAGTTTTTATATAAGGTAATCTATATCTCCTCTTAGACGCCTTTTTTCTAGAGTAAAATAAGTTTTAATTTGGTTAGTGTTTCTTCATAACTAGCACCCTCTGTAACGGAGCTGGGACACGCAGTCCAAATCTCCGCTGGTATACGATAAATACCCACGAGGCACACAGTTTCACATCCGTGGCCGACCTCCCATATTGGACGGACACACAATTAGTGGAGTCAAATAATACTGACTTTATTTTGTTATTGCATGAAATATTTATACATCTCTCCCCACAGGCAATCCACATCCCCCATATTTGGCTGCACAACTACCCATAAAGAGAACAATAGGTGGGGTCACACTCCCTGGCAACTTTTGATACAATCAGACATTGATTCAATTAAACTTCTTTGTTCTATCTGAGAAAGGAAGTCTATTGTATAGTGTTTCATTATCTTATGCGGAGTCGCTGTAACGAGATTATCTCCCATGCAAGTAGCTGTAAATGTTCTGGGACAATATTCTGCAGAGCATCAACCAACATACATATATTAGGATCATATTTAACCAAGAATTAATCATAAAACAGGGTAAAACAGTGATGGGTTCCGCTACACACCTCCCCCGTGACCATAAGCCGGCATACACGGTCTGATCCCAACGGATCGGCCTGGGGATGTCCGGACAAAAGTATTTGTTGGTCAATTCTCTAGTTTGACAACCATCAGCATAACTGCAATTCACATTTCCCATATCCCCAGATAGCTGGGATCTGCGCGCACAAAACCACCGAATAGCGCTCAGATCCTCTTCACACAGTTCAATTGCCAAGTAGCTAAAGTCTTTCCCATAGTCTTTCATCATATAATGGGCTCCATGGCATAGCTATCTGGGTATCATGGTTCACACAGGGCAAGTACAGAATGCCCCCCCTGTATGTAAAGGGCCAGAATGAGTGACTTACACTCTGGTATGCCGAACACTGGTTCCAAAGGGCAATATGTACCAGGGCCATAGTCGCAGGGCAGGAGGCTGGCAAACAGTCCTCTCCAAGCCAAGGTGGCGAAGGGCACTTCGTCACACATCTCTCCTTTGGGGGGAAGTCTAACCAGGCACCTGGATATTTTGCTGGGGTGATGGTGCAACACGCTGAGGGGACTTGAGGGGCAGAGGCCCGCGGCACTCTGCCCTGATGCCAGCTCTTCTGCTGGTATAACCTGCAGACCTCCTGCTCTGTACCAGGGACAAAGGGAGGGCAGAGGCCGACTGCACTCTGCCCCGCTGTCAGCTCTTCTGCTGGGGTACTTGGGACATATTGCGGCTCAATAGCCAGGGAAACGTGGGGTCAGTGGGGTTAACATTTCCTCTGTTAACCCTGGGGCCACATTAGAAGTTAGCTGGGGAGGGGAGTTTGTACTTACCCCCTCCTCCGGTTGTCCCAGTGACGGTAGTTGGGGATCTGGACAAGCTGTGGGCGCAGAGACCACGGTCCCATCTGCGCCGTCTGGGAGATTGGTGTCTCCCCTGGTTAGGGTAAACTGTCGCTGGGGGGGAAGGATGACACCTTCTGCCCCCTGTGTTTCACACTGCCACTGGGGGGGAAGGACGACACCTTTGGCCCCCTGGAGTACCCACTGACGCTGTGGAGGAAGGTCGACACCTTCTGCTCCCTGGGGTACACACTGCCCTGGGGGAAAGGACGACACCTTCTGCCCCTGGGGTTCACACTGCCGCTGGGGGGGAAGGACGACACCTTCTGCCCCCTGGGGTTCACACTGCCGCTGGGGGGAAAGGACGACACCTTCTGCCCCCTGGGGTTCACACTGCCGCTGGGGGGAAAGGACGACACCTTCTGCCCCCTGGGTTCACACTGCCGCTGAGGGGGAAGGACGACACCTTCTGCCCCCTGGGGTTCACACTGCCGCTGGGGGAAAGGACGGCACCTTCTGCCCCCTGGGTTCACACTGCCGCTGAGGGGAAGGACGACACCTTCTGCCCCCTGGGGTTCACACTGCCGCTGGGGGGAAAGGACGACACCTTCTGCCCCCTGGAGGGCCGGTAGAGAGACCTCGGTCCCATCTCTACCTGCCATCTGGAGGTCATCCAGGACCAGTCAATGAAGTCTGGTTCTGCTTGTCGAGTAGGTTGGGGCTGCACGAAGCTGAGCAGGTGTTGGTAGTCCTGCTCCAGCTCCCACTCTCTCGTTACCAGGTGGGTCATGTCTTTGCTCACCTCGCCTTCGTCATCCCAGACATACATGCCCATCCGGTAGTCGTAGATGTCCCAAAACCTAGACCCCTCCGTGCTGCCAAGATCAATATAGTCCTCCAAGGCATCCCATAATAAACCCGGGGCCAATCATAATCATTCCCCCGTCCGGTCTAAGTCGTGTTTCAGCACGTCCAGGGGGTAAGATCGAACGGATATACCACCAGAGGGCCTGGTATGCGTTGTTCTAGCCAGATCTCTCGCCATACCAGGGTTCTCTAGTCTTGTCACCACTCATCCAGGGGCTGCTCTCCCAATAGATCCATCCGCATCGCCACACGCTTCTGTAGCCGCTGCTCCTTCTGGGGAGACTCTCACCCTCGCCGCCATTGGGCATCTTGCAGGGCCTCATACCAGAGTTCCATTCTGTCTGTCCTCCCTGTAGTCTGCGGCCTCCTTCTCATCCTCATCTTGGAACAGCTGTCCAAAAACTAGCCGGTTCCATCACTGCTGTAGCCAGGGGCGCTGTACAGGATACTAGCGTTGCCCTCAATTTGTACTCCACGGAATGGTGTCTCACTGTAGCTGTCCTTCTGACCGTGGGAACAATTCCACCACTTGCCAACAAATGTAACGGAGCTGGGACACGCAGTCCAAAATCTCCGCTGGTATACGAAATAAAATCCCACGAGGCACTACAGTTTCACCAACCCCCGACCTCCCATATTGGACGACACACAATTTGGGAGTCAAATGAATACTGACTTTATTTTGTTATTGCAGAAATATTTATACATCTCTTCCCACAGGCAATCCACATCCCCCATATTTGGCTGCACAATACCCATAAAGAAACAATAGGTGGGTCACACCTCCCTGGCAACTTTGATACAATCAGACATTGATTCAATTACACTTCTTTGTTCTTATCTGAGAAAGGAAGTCTATTGTATAGTGTTTTCATTATCTTATGCGGAGTCGCTGTAACGAGATTATCTCCCATGCCAAGTAGCTGTAAATGTTTGGGACAATATTTTGCAGAGCAACCAACATACATATATTAGGATCATATTTTAACCAAGAATAATCATAAAACAGGGTAAAACAGTGATGGGTTCCGCTATCACACCTCCATTCCACCTTATTAGTTTTGTTGCCCTATCTCTGATACATTTCCAGCCTCAAAGTGTCTTTTTATGAAGTGGTGCCCAAAGTTGAAGACATATTCTGTATATTAACCCTTCTAAAAGCTTCCAAACATGTGAGGCCTTACAGGTCTATAATTCCCTATGGATTTGCTCTTGCCCCTAATATAGGCATCACATCTGCTTTTTAAAGGAGTGGTACCTTAAGGAATGTAAGCATGACCTGAAATACACATAAGGACATTCTGTATCTTAATTAGGTCAAGCATTTAAGTAGATAGAATAGGACGTGTGCATTTTAGTTCATATCTGCAGACAGACAATTTCAGTTTCTTCTACAACAGTCACCTCGTATGACCGGACAAGGTTGTGCTACTGAAAATAAAATGGCAGATTGGGGTCATTACACCAGCAAATAAGAAATGTTCTTAGGGCTTATGAGTTATGGGGATTACATGAGAGATATTTTGAATAAATTAGGTGATTCGAATGTCTACATGAATTTGAATAATGGCATCAGTTGGAGTAGTAGGCATGTGGATACAAATACTCTTGTTACACGCTTCTTTTTTTTTCATCCATTATCTTCGAAAAAAGGATAACATCACCCAGAGGGTGAGAGTATGGAGATGAAATAATAATGGGAATAAAATAGTAGATGTTGTTAATAAAATGGGCACTAAGATTTCTTAAAGTAAATAAAAAAATGTTTTACTAAAAATAAAAGATGCCAATAAAAATAAAACAAATAAAATAAAAAAAATAACATTTTCAAAAAATACCATTACATTGAAAAAAACATTTAGGACTAATTCCATAGTCCTGTTTCTAATAGAAATAGCCTCCAGCTGCTCTGGATTTAATACAATTAACTCTTGTGTGTGTGGGTGCAGTCCCAGGAAGATTAACCCCAGAGTGACTTTAGGCACAGGTCTCATGCTGCAACTGATGGGCCCTGACACAAATGGGCTGCTTTTTTTCAGTAGGACACGTGATCTCCATGTTGTTTATTGTCACACTGTGTAACGAAAAGAGTATAGCGGATGATTACGGAGTATATCTCTGATCTGATTTTTATTACCAACGGGGTTAGAGAGAAGATCCTCCATTGGATGATGGAGCACACAGGAGGACGTCACTTACAGGTGACATATTCATCAAGTTGATGTATTTAACAATATAGGGATTTAGGTAAATGGGTGAGTGTACGTGTAGACTCCATAGAGAGCATCACTGGATGATGGGAGCACACAGGAGAACGTCACTTACAGGTGATTTATTTACCAATATAGAGAGTGAGGTAAGTGGGTGAATGTATGTGTAGAGACCATAGAGTGCATCACTGGATGATGGGAACACACAGGAGGCGGTTACTTACAGGTGATGTATTTACCAATATAGGGAGTGAGGTAAGTGGATGAATGTACTTGTAGAGTCGATAGAGTGCACCACCGGATGATGGGAGCACACAGAAGGGCGTCACTTACAGTTTATGCATTTACCAATATATGTAGTGAGGTAAGTGGTGAATGTATGTGTGAGTCCATAGAGTGCATCACTGGATGATGGGAGCACACAGGAGGACGTCACTTACAAGTTAGGTATTTACCAATATAGTGAGTGAGGTAAGTGGGTGAATGAACGTGTAGAGTCCATAGAGTGCATCACTGGATGATGGGAACACACAGGAGGCCGTCACTTACAGGTGATGTATTTACCAATACAGGGAGTGAGGTAAGTGGGTGAATGTATGTGTAGAGTCCATAGAGTGCATCACTGGATGATGGGAACACACAGGAGGTCGTCACTTACAGGTGATGTATTTACCAATATATGGAGTGAGGTAAGTGGGTGAATGTATGTGTAGAGACCATAGAGAGCATCACTGGATGATGGGAGCACACAGGAGGACGTCACTTACAGGTGATGTATTTACCAATATAGGGAGTGAGGTAAGTGGGTGAGTGTACGTGTAGAGTCATAGAGTGCATTCACTGGATGATGGGAGCACCACAGGAGGACGTCACCTTACAGGTGATGTATTTACCTATATAGGGAGTGAGGTAAGTGGTGGTGAGTATGTGTAGACCTCCAAAGATAGCATCTGGGCCCAATCTGTACTGAGCTCTCAGATTAATAATAAATAATTAATACATAATTTTATCCCCTCGTATTGCGTTACGGAATATGTTGGTGCGTGTACTACAAAATAAAGTTAATAATAATAATAATAAATCTGGCAATGCTGTTTGCTATACAATGTGAGGATTTTGGTTCTCTGAGCATCTTTGATGCTCATCGCGAGCCCGCGCTGAGCGTTTTTGGCACTCATTGCGAGCTTATCCCCCCTGTGTAATCTCCCCCTAAAGTTACTGCCTTGGGTTAAAATGTTACGGCCTTAGGGTTAAATGTTACTACCTTGGGTTAAGTGTTACTGCCTTGGGATAAATGTTACTGGCTTGTGTTATCTGTTACTTCCTTCAGCCTGTTTTTTTACTGCTTTTAGCCTTGTTTTCATCTGTTATATTTTTTCGGCTGCAGTTTTGACAGTGAAAAAACAAAAAATATGCCTCAAATGAACTTGCAACCTCCCTCACGGCTCCCTGGATCTCCCCCTGTGCTGTGTGTGAGTGTGTAAGTGAATTTGAGGCATAATTGTGTTGTTTTGGTAGTCTTTCCATTTGCGTGGTTTGGGGAGTTTACGTGCTTTGGTCCTAGGTACTACGGGGCTCGCGATTCCAGTTGCGTGGTTTGGGAGTTTTACATCGTGTGTTCTCAAGTCCTAAGGACTAGCGATGAGCGCCACAGCCCTGCAATGAGTGTCTTCGGCGCTTCTTGCAGCTAACACAAGCCCCGTAGGCCTCACAATCGCGTTCCAACAGCTCACCTCGCGAGGCCTGCAACATTCCTGTAGCGTTAACAATGGCCCGTAGTATCCACAACTATTACCGCTATATGTGATTTATCCTGTGCATCTGCTGCGTGGATGTGTTAGAAAGAGCCTGTTTTAGACTGATATTAGTAATTATTGGCAAGTACTAAATTATAGACCCCACACCCATATTAAGCTCTATGAGCCATACATTACTATACTGAGTTTGCACAAATAATGCTGTATATCTCAGGTATTATGTACAATAGAGATAAACAGCTATTGCAATATATAGACAGTTTTTTATCATCTTTAAGATAAAATCCTTAGTGTGACAGTGTGCAGTTAATGTTCTTATTGTGTATTACTTCCTCACCTTCCCTGATATTCCCAGGACTCTCCTCCTCCTTCACCTGCTGCTGATCTCTTATATTCAGATCTTCTTGTTCCACCTTGGAGACAACTGGAGGCCTCACATCTAAAGTTTCCTACAGAGATAGATAAACAGATTATAGACTTTCACTATTTTATTATTTACTAATCAATCTAGTGTTTGTGTCTTCTTAATATCTAAAAAGTTTTAGTAGAAAGATCCACAAAGACGGAAACAACCGAATGTTATTACGTCTTTATAGTCAGTGCAAATAAACATGAGACTGTCACACGCTGGGATTTGTTACACGTCTTTTTGGTCTCTACAAATAACATGAGACGGGCAAACGCTGGGATTTGTTACACGTCTTTATGGTCTGTACAAAGAAACATGAGCCGGTTACACGATGGATTTGTTACACGTCTTTATGGTCAGTACAAATAAACATGTTCTTATTGTGTATTACTTTTCTCACCTTCCCTGATATTCCCAGACTCTCCTCCTCCTTCACCTGCTGCTGATCTCTTATATTCAGATCTTCTTGTATCCAACTTGGAGACAACTGGAGACCTCACATCTAAAGGTCCTACAGAGAGAGATAAAAAGTTTCTAGACTTTCACTATTTTATTATTTACTAATCAATCTAGTGTTTGTATCTTATTAATATCTAATTTTTTTAGTAGAAAGATCCACAAAGACGGAAACAACCGAATGTTATTACTTTGTATGGAGAGAAGACCAGATATTGTGTCATTGGGGAGAAAATCACCTATATCATGAGCTGCGATGTGTGTAAAACTTCTTGGGTGAGCGATATAAGGATAAATACACCTCAATAAGGACTGAAGTGAGTGATAATTGTCCATAAGATATTACTCACCTTCACTGATATTTACAGGAATTTCCTCCTCTTTAATCTCCCGAGGACTCCTCATATTTGTCTCTTCTTCTTGGTCAAACTCTGAGAGAAGTGATGGTGTCACTATGTCACTGTCTGTACAAATAAACATGAGACGGTCACACATGGGATTTGTTACAGGTCTTTATGGTCAATACAAATAAACATTCAACAGTCACACGCTGGTATTTGTTACACATCTTTATAGTCTGTACAAATAAACATGAGACGTCACATGCTGGGATTTATTACACGTCTTTATGGCCTGTACAAATAAACATGAGACGGACACATGCTGGGATTTGTTACACGTCTTTATGGTCTGTACAAATAACAAGAGATGGTCACATGCTGGGATTTGTTACACGTCTTTATGGTCTGTACAAATAACATGAGACGGTCAACACACTTAGATTTGTTACACGTACATACACACATATATATATATATATACTATATACATATACATATATATTATATATATATATATATATACATACATATGTATATATATATATTTTTTTTTTTTAAGTCACAAAATAGGACTTTACTAAGTGCATTAAAGCACAATGATTAATTATAACAATATAACAGTATTCCTTTTATTAAATAAACCACGACGCAAATATAAGAAAAAAAAAATAATACATTAAAAATAGTTTGTGTACTACACCCCATTCTGAGCAAGTAATATTGTTCCGATGGTATCCTGCACCTTACTGTAGAGAAATAGTAGCCAATATAAGTGGCTAATTGGATCGTATATAGTATAGGAGAAAGAGTTTACATCAATAAACTATATAAGCCTATAGTAAACACAGATCACTAAACATGAAAAAGAGAATAAATATCTCCAAGCAGACAGAGAGAAAAATATGAGGGGAATTATGTATGAAAGCAATCCTCATCTATGCACAAGCAAATCATCGGATAAAAATGGAAAAGCAACATAATGCTTTAAAAAAAGACAAATTACAGTATACACTGTGTATGGATATTATGAATAAATTCCTATTTATATGCTTATATATAGGAAATGATAATATTCACATATAAAACGCAATAGTACATAAAGGTGAAAGAAGAAATTGGGGTTGTGCAACTCCCCTCTTACCCACTGCACCTAGCACGGAGGTGCAAAAATAGGTGTTTGTGCCTCAATAGGCCACTGACTTCATTATCCACCCTGATAGTTGCGTTGTGAGAAAGTTAATTATCCAATTTTTTTTTTATATATGGCTGATTTTAAAGTCAAACAGAAAATAAATCTTTAAGGCTTTCAGATAAGCCATAAACACATCCCAGCTCTGTAATTTGATTTGCCTTGATTTTTAATGTATTATTATTTTTTTCTTATATTTGCGTCGTGGTTTATTTAATAAAAGGAATACTGTTATATATATATATTATATATATAAATATATTATATATATAATATATACATATATATACATTATAATATATATATATATATACATACATATGTGCGCACCCGGTATATGCTAATGACGCGGTCGCGCATGGGACGTTAACATGCGGGCTCGGCGCCGGGTTAAGGAGCGGAGAGAGAGACCACCCAGGGTGTCACAGAGAGAGAGACACAGAGAGAGAGAGACCAGGGGTGCACAGAGAGAGACACACATGGATGCACAGAGAGAGAGAGAGACACACAGGAGAGAGAGACACCACTGGGTGCACAGATGAGAGACCCACACAGGGTGCACGAGAGAGAGACACCTGTACACAGATGACACACAGGGTGCACAGAGAGAGAGAGAGAGACACACAGGGTGCACAAAGAGAGCGAGAGACACAGGGTGCACATAGAGACACACAGGTTGCAGAGAGAGAGAGAGACAACATGGAGCACTAGAGAGCGAGACACAGGATGCACAGAGAGAGAGAGACACAGGTGCACAGACAGAGACACACAGGGTGCACAGAGAGAGTGACACAGGGTGCACAGAGAGAGAGAGACACAGGGTGCACAGAGAGAGACACACAGGGTGCACAGAGAGAGAGACACAGGGTGCACAGAGAGAGAGACACAGGGTGCACAGAGAGACACACGGGTGCAGAGAGAGAGAGACACAGGTTGTACAGAGAGAGACACAGGGTGCAGAGAGAGACACAGGTTTGCACAGAGAGAGAGAGACACAGGGTGCACAGAGAGAGAGACACACAGGGTGCACAGAGAGAGAGACACACAGGGTGGCACAGAGAGAGAGACACAGGGTGCACAGAGAGAGAGAGAGACACAGGGTGCACAGAGAGAGAGAGACACGGGGGTGCACAGAGAGAGACACAGGGAGCACAGAGATGAGAGACACATGGTGCACAGAGAGAGAGAGACACAGGGTGCACAGAGAGAGAGAGACACAAGGTGCACAGACAGAGACACACAGGGTGCACAGAGAGAGAGACACACACAGGGTGCACAGACAGAGACACACAGGGTGCACAGAGAGAGAGACACAGGGTGCACAGAGAGAGACACAGGTGCACAGAGAGAGACACACAGGTGCACAGAGAGAGACACACAGGGTGCACAGAGAGAGAGACACACAGGGTGCACAGAGAGTGAGAGATACAAGGTGCACAGACAGAGACACACAGGGTGCACAGAGAGAGAGAGACACAAGGTGCACAGACAGAGACACACAGGGTGCACAGAGAGAGAGAGACACAAGGTGCACAGAGAGAGACACACAGGGTGCACAGAGAGAGACACACAGGGTGCACAGAGAGAGACACACAGGGTGCACAGAGAGAGACACACAGGGTGCACAGAGAGAGAGACACACAGGGTGCACAGAGAGAGAGACACAGGGTGCACAGAGAGAGACACAGGAGCACAGAGAGAGAGACACATGGTGCACAGAGAGAGAGAGACACAGGGTGCACAGAGAGAGAGAGACACAGGGTGCACAGACAGAGACACACAGGGTGCACAGAGAGAGAGACACACACAGGGTGCACAGACAGAGACACACAGGGTGCACAGAGAGAGAGACACAGGGCGCACAGAGAGAGACACAGGGTGCACAGAGAGAGAGAGAGAGACACAGGGTGCACAGAGAGAGACACACAGGGTGCACAGAGAGAGAGACACAGGGTGCACAGAGAGAGACACACAGGGCTCACAGAGAGAGAGACACACAGGGTGCACTGAGAGAGAGAGACACAAGGTGCACATACAGAGACACACAGGGTGCACAGAGAAGAGACACAGGGTGCACAGAGAGAGAGACACAGGGTGCACAGAGAGAGAGACACATGGTGCACAGAGAGAGAGAGACACAGGGTGCACAGAGAGAGAGAGACAGGGTACACAGAGAGAGAGACAGGGTGCACAGAGAGAGAGACACAATGTGCACAGACAGAGACACACAGGGTGCACAGAGAGAGAGACACAGGGTGCACAGAGAGAGAGACACATGGTGCACAGAGAGAGAGAGACACAGGGTGCACAGAGAGAGAGACACAGGGTGCACAGAGAGAGACACACAGGGTGCACAGACAGAGACACATGTGCACAGAGAGAGACACAGGTGTGCACAGAGAGAGAGACACAGGGTGCACAGAGAGAGAGACACAGGGTACACAGAGAGAGAGAGACACGGGTGCACAGAGAGAGAGACACAGGGTGCACAGAGAGAAAGACACAGGGTACACAGAGAGAACACACAGGGTGCACAGAGAAGAGACACACAGGGTGCACAGAGAGTGAGAGATACAAGGTGCACAGACAGAGACACACAGGGTGCACAGAGAGAGAGAGACACAAGGTGCACAGACAGAGACACACAGGGTGCACAGAGAGAGAGAGAGACACAAGGTGCACAGACAGAGACACACAGGGTGCACAGAGAGAGACACACAGGGTGCACAGAGAGAGACACACAGGGTGCACAGAGAGAGAGACACACAGGGTGCACAGAGAGAGAACACAGGGTGCACAGAGAGAGACACAGGAGCACAGAGAGAGAGACACATGGTGCACAGAGAGAGACACACACACAGGGTGCACAGACAGAGACACACAGGTGCACAGAGAGAGAGACACAGGGTGCACAGAGAGAGACACAGGGTGCACAGAGAGAGAGAGACACAAGGTGCACAGACAGAGACACACAGGGTGCACAGAGAGAGAGACACAGGTGCACAGAGAGAGACACACAGGGTGCACAGAGAGAGAGACACACAGGGTGCACTGAGAGAAGAGACACAAGGTGCACATACAGAGACACACAGGGTGCACAGAGAGAGAGACACAGGGTGCACAGAGAGAGAGACACAGGGTGCACAGAGAGAGAGACACATGGTGCACAGAGAGAGAGAGAGACACAGGGTGCACAGAGAGAGAGAGACAGGGTACACAGAGAGAGAGACACAGGGTGCACAGAGAGAGAGACACAATGTGCACAGACAGAGACACACAGGGTGCACAGAGAGAGAGACACAGGGTGCACAGAGAGAGAGAGACACAGTGCACAGAGAGAGAGAGACACAGGTGCACAGAGAGAGAGACACAGGGTGCACAGAGAGAGACACACAGGGTGCACAGACAGAGACACATGGTGCACAGAGAGAGACACAGGGTGCACAGAGAGAGAGACACAGGGTGCACAGAGAGAGAGACACAGGGTACACAGAGAGAGAGACACGGGGTGCACAGAGAGAGAGACACAGGGTGCACAGAGAGAAAGACACAGGGTGCACAGAGAGAGAGAGAGACAGGTTGCACAGAGAGAGAGAGACACAGGGTGCACAGAGAGAGAGAGAGAGAGACACAGGGTGCACAGAGAGAGAGACACAGGTGCACAGAGAGAGAGACACAGGTGCACAGAGAGAGAGACACAGGGTGCACAGAGAGAGAGACACACAGGGTGCACAGAGAGAGAGACACACAGGGCACAGAGAGAGAGACACACAGGATGCACAAGAGAGACACAGGGTGCACAGAGAGAAAGACACAGGGTACACAGAGAGAGAGAGAGACAGGGTGCACAGAGAGAGAGAGACACAGGTGCACAGAGAGAGAGAGACACAGGGTGCACAGAGAGAGAGACACAGGGTGCACAGAGAGAAAGACGCAGGGTACACAGAGAGAGACACACACAGGGTGCACAGAGAGAGAGACACAGGGTGCACAGAGAGAGACACAGGGTGCACAGAGAGAGAGACACAGGTGCACAGAGAGAAAGACGCAGGGTACACAGAGAGAGAGACACACAGGGTGCACAGAGAGAGAGACACAGGTG
>JAPZIH010000687.1:40000-90397 GCA_027410445.1 Discoglossus pictus | reverse complement strand
CTATCTATCTCTCTGTCTATCTATCTCTATCTATCTATCCCTCTACCTATCTATATATTTATCTATCTATCTATTTATCTATATCTATCTCTATCTATCTACCCCTTTGTCTATCTGTCTGTCTATCTATATATCTATCTCTCTGTCTATCTATCTATGACTGAGGGTGATAAGGGACATGGAGTCTCTGCTCTATTCCCAAGATACCACAGAGAGCTTGCATTACTGCAGAAGTAAAGTGTGTACCTCTGTCACTCTCTATCATCTGTCTGATGCGCAAATCGTTCGGGGTCGTGTAAAAAATCCCAGGGTGTGACCGTCTCATGTTTATTTGTACACACCATAAAGACGTGTAACAAATCCCAGCGTGTGACCGTCTCATGTTTATTTGTACAGACCATAAAGACGTGTAACAAATCCCAGCGTGTGACCGTCTCATGTTTCTTTGTACACACCATAAACACGTGTAACAAATCCCAGCGTGTGACCGTCTCATGTTTATTTGTACAGACCATAAAGACGTGTAACAAATCCCAGCGTGTGACCGTCTCATGTTTATTTGTACAGACAGTGACAAAGTGACACCATCAGATCTCTCAGAGTCTGACCAAGAAGAAGAGACAAATATGAGGAGTCCCCGGGAGATTAAAGAGGAGGAAATTCCTGTAAATATCAGTGATGGTGAGTAATATCTTATGGACAATTATCACTTACTTCAGTCCATATTGAGGTGTATTTCTCCTTCATCTCTCACCCAAGAAGTTTTACAAACATCGCAGCTCATGATAAAGGTGAATTAAATAGATTTTAAGACACAAACACTAGATTGATAGTAAATAATTACAATGGTGAAGGTCTATAATCTGTTTATCTCTATCTGTAGAACCTTTAGATGTGAAGCCTCCAGTTGTCTCCAAGGCTGAACAAGAAGATCTGAATATAAGAGATCAGCAGCAGGTGAAGGAGGAGGAGAGTCCTGGGAATATCCGGGAAGGTGAGGAATTAATACACAATAAGAACATTAATAATACATTCTGTAATGTCACACTGTCACCCTAACAATATGTTTATTTTTTCTTGAAGTGAATTCAAAATGGTCTATACATTGCAATAGCTATTTATCTCTATAGTACATCATTCTCGAGATATGCAGCATTCTTTGTGCAACTCATTATCATAATGGATAGCTCAGAGAGCTTGATAAGGGTGAGGGGAAGGTCTAGAATTTGTTAGCAATGTGGCAAGTGTGCAGTGTAAATAGGCTGCGTGCGCAAGGCCAAACCGTTTTGTTTAGGCGGGTAAGGCGGCATTTTAGAATCCTAATGTTATGAGTTGTAAGTAAGTGATGTAAAATGTGTTACTTGGCTCGCAAGCATTTTCCGTCCGTCCCTTGTAATGGTATATTTTGTATCTGCTATGTTCCTGGCTAACTCGTACGTTCCTGGCGGTGATTTTCGCAGCTCTGTGTCTTTTAGCCTCATTTTTATTTTTTTCATCCGTCATTTTTTTTCTCTCTTATTCAATTTTCAAGTGCGGAAACTTCTTAAATGCGACCTAAATGTGCGTGCAACCTCACTCCCAGACGCCATGGCTGTCTCCCCGTGCTGTGTGTGATGCTTGTTTTTTATATTTTGCTTTTATTTTTATGTGTTTTTGGTGTTTTTTTATGTACGCGTTTCGGCCATTAACTTCATATTTTTTATTTTTTTAAGTCCCTATTTCCTCATTCCGCGTTATTGTTTTTTTCTAAGTCCCTTTGGCTCATTGCTGCTGATGTGGGAGCCTTTGCGAGGTGCGCATTTGCGGCCAGAGCAGCGGCCCTCGCTTTGCTAGCTCGCAAAGTGTGACGATGACTCGCAGTTTGACATTAATTATATGTGATTATTTGCAAGTAAACTGTGAGCTCAGCACAGATTGTGCACAGATGCACTCTATGGTCTCTACATGTACATTCACCCACTCACCTTAATCCCCATGGACCCTACACGTACATTCACACACTTACCTCAATCCCTATGGACTCTGCACGTACATTCACACACTTACCTCAATCCCTATGGACTCTGCACGTACATTCACCCACTTACCTCACTCCCAACGGACTCTACACATACATTCACACACTTACCTCAATCCCTATGGACCCTACACGTACATTCACACACTTACCTCACTCCCTATGGACTCTACACTTACACTCACCCACTTACCTCACTCCCTACGGACCTAAATGTTCATTTCAATGTAATGTTTTTATTTTAAATTGTAGTTTTTTTATTTTAATTTATTTTATTTTTATTGTAATTATTTATCTTTAGTAAATTAAGTTTTTATTATTTACATACATTTTAGTTAGGTGTTAAGATATTACAGATTTTTACAGGTACCCCCATGGTAGAGGATTAGGGTACTATGGAAGTCCATAGGGACCCCTATGGTAGATGACTAATTTTAGATACCATGGGGATCCCTATTGGGGATGGTCGGTGGGGCATTCCAAGTGCCCTCTGAACACTTAGTACAATTTCTTTACTAATATAACCTCAGAAAACTTAGTGCTCATTTTATTAACAGCATCTACTATTTTATTCCTATTGCTATTTAATCTCCACACTCTCAGCATCTGGGTAAGGCCATCCTTTTTCATTGATATTGGATGAATAGATTAAGCACATAAAAGAGTATTTGTATCGGCATGCTTAATACTCCACGGTGATGTCATTATTCAACTTTATGTAGATATCGTTATCACTTAATGGATTCAAAATCTCTTTCATATAATCCTCATAAATCATAAACACTAGGGAACATTTCTTATTTGCTGGTGTAATGACCCCAATCTGCCATTTTATTTTCATTAGCACAATTCCTGATAGAAGACTTTGCACACACAGGAAGTTTGTATCTGCACAGTGGGAAAGTGTCAGTAACTACAGTCGGTGCTCTCCGCAGAGCTAATGGGCAGATTGTTAGTTTACAGAAACACCAACCCAGTAACAGGCATAAAATTGACAGCCTGCAGCAAGCAATAATTGCATGTAGAAGTTGCAATATGTAAAGTTTGTGTTTATACAGTATTTGTTTTTTCTTTTAAATAACACTTTGCAGACTATCAGATTTAGTTAAACAAATGACCATAATTGATGATAATTGGTATGCACCGGATCACACTGCACTCTATATACAGTCAGACATATTTTGCTTCATTTTCATATGATTACAAAATATGCTGTGTGTTCATAAGGAGTTAAATAACTTACACTAAATGAATAGACTAAGCTAAATGATTTGTGACCTTTTATTAACTGCAAATTGGTCTCAGTGCAGTTTAATTGATTATAATTACTATAATAGGTATATACTAATTAATTATTTACATATAGAAGAATGTTAAAGCTGTCAGACTTTACTCCTGGTGCTTTTTTTTTTTTTTTCAACAGATGGATCCGAGATCTGGAGTAACATTGGAGAAGACCACATTTGTAACACAGTAGAAAAAACATTTCAATGTTCTGAATGCGGGAAATGTTTCAGTAGGGCCTCAAATCTTAATAAACATAAGATGACTCATACAGGAGAAACGCCTTTTTCATGTTCTGAATGTGGGAAATGTTTCAGTCAGCTCTCAGATCTTAATAGACATAAGAGGACTCATACAGGAGAAAAGCCTTTTCCATGTTCTGAATGCGGGAAATGTTTCAGTAGGGCCTCAAATCTTAATAAACATAAGATGACTCATACAGGAGAAACGCCTTTTTCATGTTCTGAATGTGGGAAATGTTTCAGTCAGCTCTCAGATCTTAATAAACATAAGATGACGCATACAGGAGAAAAGCCTTTTCCATGTTCTGAATGTGGGAAATGTTTCATTCAGGCCTCAAATCTTAATAAACATAAGATGACTCATACAGGAGAAAAGCCTTTTCCATGTTCTGAAAGTGGGAAATGTTTCAGTCGGACCTCACATCTCAAGCGACACATGAGAACTCACACAGGATAAACACCATTTGCAAGATCTGAAACTCACATGAGACAATATTTCAGTAAGATTTGAAATGACACAAGAAACTCACACAGGATCAAGACCAGTTGTATGTATGGAATGTGGGTATTGGTTTAATATGAGTTCGCCATTACATATCAACATGACACATCATGCAATTCTACTTCACTCATATAAATGTAAGTAATTAAAAACGTTAGCAAGCTCATAAAGATCTATGGATATCTGAGTTGTAAATCACGTTAATAGAGCAGTAAGTTGTACTAATGTATCAGCTTGTATTATTACAATACATGATATGATGCTGGACTGTGCATTGCTGCTTTTTGCTTGGTTACCAATAACCTTTTGATTTAAGGGATCCAGAACGTATAGACTTTGCTCTACACCATCATGCTGAGCACTCATAATACATTTGTGGACCTGTAAACTAAGCTATATATATTTTTTTTACCTTAATATCCCCTTCCATTCATTTTCCTATTTTCGATTTCTGCTTGATTTAATCATATATCACCCTCATCCACTGTTCCCTCTAAGCTGTGCGCGCGCACACATACCCTGAGATGAGCGCACACAACTAAACATGGAGTGCACACAGATCCCTAGGGGGATATGTAATCTTAGTTTTCGCCAATAACTTTTTCCACCCATTAAGAAATAGATCTCCATTGACCCTATATACATTTCATTTTGCAATGTATGATTCCTTTCTTTGTTATGTGCTTATAACATTTTCCTAATTAATTGTTTCCACCCAGGGAGAAATAGATCTCCATTGACCCTTTTCCTTTTGCCGGTGCTCCCTTTGAGATAGCGCTGGTGGGCGGAGAAACTCGATAGGGCAAATCTGGTGCTGATGTCAGATGTCGACGTCCGACATTAGTTTGCTCTCTCAAAGCATCAGAGTCATTCCCCCTTCCATGCTGTGTAAACAACATTTCAATGTGTGCACAAAACAAATCAAAGAATCACACAGGACAAAAGGAGGGGAGGGAGGGGGAAGAGACACAGGGGAAGGGGAAAGAGACACAGGGGAGGGAGAGGGGGAACAGTCACAGGGGAGGGAGAGCTGGGGAAGAGACACAGAAGGGAAAGAGACACAGGGGAGGGAGAGGAGGGGGGAAGAGACACAGGGGAGTGAGATGAGGGGGGAAGAGACAGGGGAGTGAGATGAGGGGGGAAAAGACAGGGGGAGAGACTCACAATAAGCACCAAAGGAGTTCATTGCGAGGCCCTTGATGAGCGCCGCCAAAGGCGCTCATCGCTAAGCCAATAAAGTCGAGGGTGGGAAAGGTAGAGGGGAGAAGCGCACAATGAGTGCCAAAGGCTCTAATTGCGAGGCCCATGATGAGTGCCAAAGGCGCTCATCGCGAGGCCATTAAAGTAGAGGGGGAGGCTCGCATTGTGTGGCAACCAGCATTGCCAGGCTTCACTTTTTATTGCTGTCATTTTTGAAGAAAAGCCATTACTGTATAATTACTCACACCCTAATTCACAACTCAATCCTATCAAAAGGAACAGAGTGATAGTGAAGTAAAAGATCACTCTTATTGACATGATTACAGCAATCCAAACCCTCAAGCAACCAAAAAAAAATGAAATCATGTACTTTAAAGACAATTTAAGATTTACAGGGCTCAACAAATGCCAGGAGCCAGGTTATGATGCCACAAAATGCTTACAGGCACCTAGATTTCATCCCCTGTACGTCTCTGCAATTTGATTTTATCTGGAAGTAGACAGGCATGAGTGACTGAGCCAGTGCAGTGTTGGCATTACATACCCCGGGCATGAGTGACTGAGCCAGGGTAGTGTTAGGGTTACATTCCCAGGGCATGAGTGACTGAGCCAGTGCAGTGTTACAGTTACATACCCCGAGGATGAGTGACTGAGCCAGGGCAGTGTTAGGGTTACATTCCCTGGGCATGAGTGACTGAGTCAGGGCAGTGTTGGCGTTACATTCCCAGGGCATGAGTGACTGAGCCAGTGCAGTGTTAGCAGTACATACCCCGGACATGAGTGACTGAGCCAGGGCAGTGTTAGGGTTACATACCCCGGTCATGAGTGACTGAGCCAGGGCAGTGTTAGGGTTACATACCCCGGGGATCAGTGACTGAGCCAGGGCAGTGTTGGCGTTGCATTCCCTGGGCATGAGTGACTGAGCCAGGGCAGTGTTAGGGTTACATACCCCCGGCATGAGTGACTGAGTCAGGGCAGTGTTGGCGTTACATTCCCAGGGCATGAGTGACTGAGCCAGTGAAGTTAGGGTTACATACCCCGGGGATGAGTGACTGAGCCAGGGCAGTGTTAGGGTTACATACCCCGGGCATGAGTGACCGAGCCAGAGCAGTGTTAGGGTTACATACCCCGGGCATGAGTGACTGAGCCAGGGCAGTGTTAGGGTTACATACCCCGGGCATGAGTGACTGAGCCAGGCAGTGTTGGTGTTACATACCCCGGGCATGAGTGACTGATCCAGGGCAGTGTTAGGGTTACATACCCCGGGCATAAGTGACTGAGCCAGGGTAGTGTTAGGGTTACATTCCCAGGGCATGAGTGACTGAGCCAGGGCAGTGTTGGTGTTACATTCCCCGGGCATGAGTGACTGAGCCAGGGCAGTGTTGGTGTTACATACCCCGGGCATGAGTGACTGAGCCAGGGCAGTGTTAGGGTTACATACCCCGGGCATAAGTGACTGAGCCAGGGTAGTGTTAGGGTTACATTCCCAGGGCATGAGTGACTGAGCCAGTGCAGTGTTAGGGTTACATACCCCGGGGATGAGTGACTGAGCCAGGGCAGTGTTAGGGTTACATTCCCTGGGCATGAGTGACTGAGCCAGGGCAGTGTTGGCGTTACATTCCCCGGGGATGAGTGACTGAGTCAGGGCAGTGTTGGCGTTACATTCCCGGGGGCATGAGTGACTGAACCAGGGCATTGTTGGCGTTACATTCCCCGGGCATGAGTGACTGAGTCAGGGCAGTATTGGCGTTACATTCCCCGGGGATGAGTGACTGAGTCAGGGCAGTGTTGGCGTTACATTCCCCGGGGATGAGTGACTGAGTCAGGGCAGTGTTGGCGTTACATTCCCGGGGGCATGAGTGACTGAACCAGGGCATTGTTGGCGTTACATTCCCGGGGGCATGAGTGACTGAACCAGGGCATTGTTAGGGTTACATTCCCCTGGCATGAGTGACTAAGCCAGGGTAGTGTTAGGGTTACATTCCCCGGGGATGAGTGACTGAGTCAGGGCAGTGTTGTACGGTGGAGAGCTTTTCTCACTTTTGTGCTCACCATACACTAAATGATTATTGTGGAATACCCGATCCTACAAAATCTATTGCACAAACCAGAATCTACCTCATACTGATGATAGTCAAAAGCTTGAAACAGGCCTGTATATGAGTTATTCTTGGTTTGTGTAAAATCCAACACAAAGCTTTGCTTAAAAGCTGTTTAATACAGCGGGCATATGCTTTAAGGGAGCAATGTATAAAGTTGCTATTTTTGGATTAAAAGAGTGAGGTACATTGTATTCTCATTTGCATGTCCCCGCCTTTTAGACATGCAAATGGGCTTATTAATGTATTATTCATTTTCTATATATATATATATATATATATATATATATATATAAATATATACACACATGAAATACTGCGTGCATAAGCTTAAAAAGGAGCCATGTATAAAATAGTTATTGGATTATTAGAGTGAGCATACTTTATGGCCTCATTTGCATGTCCCGCCCAGTGTGCATCAACTGTATTTCTGAGAAATTGGAGCAGGAAATACGTTTATTAACTTATTTTTCCGACATTCAAATGGAATCACTAATGTTCAATTCATTGTATATATACATAAATATATGTGTGTATATCTATCTATCACATATATAGTTCTCAACAATACGGGTTGTTGCTAACGCTCTCAAAGAAAGGGCCGCAGTTGCTGGCAAGGAGCGTCGAAGGCGCTCCTTGTGCTGGTGGAGATGAGCGCCAAAGTCACTCATCCCTACGACCCCCTACAACTTTCAGACCGCAAATGCAGAGGTGGAGACTCTACGGCGCCTCACAACTGCTTACAAACTCCCACAGAAGCGGCACTTTGAAAAATAACACGCAATGATGAACTACGGACTTACACAAAAAAATACAAGCCGGGGGACTTAGAAAAAATCCATTACGGACTCGCAAAAATACGACCTTAACGGACAACCTGCGCACAGCGGAAAACATTAAAAAAACAAAATAAACACAAAAATAAAATAAAACACTTACCCACAGCAAGGGGGACACCCAGGACGTCTGGAAGTCACGCTACACCTCGATTTTACTACAATTTAAAAAATTTACACACTCGAAAATCCCCTAAGCAAGAGAAAAAATGGTCGGCGAAAAAAACGAAAACGTAAAATTACAAAACGTACTCGCAAAACTGAACCAACACTCAAGAACACTTCATGCGGCACGTAACACACGTTATGCGGGATGTACTATACACAAAATTGCCACCATTTCACATGCAACAAATAACTACTTTCCGCAAAATGGCAGCTGGAACGCAAATTGACGGCTGGATTGCTAATAGCGCATGCGTATTGTTCTAACTGTTTCTACTTCAGCTCCAAGTCTATAAATACTGCACACTTTCCAGAAATGTCTCCATTTCTCCTCAGGTGATGAACAGTGTGACTGGACATGTCGCTGGTGGCGTTACTTCTGACGCAACTTCATTATCACTTTAGAAGTTTACAATATGCAAATTACAACAAATAAGTATGCTATAATACATTAATTCATTAATAAATCCATAATAAAAAAATAAAAAAAATGTTTGATTTAAAATATTGCCAACAACAACCGTATTCATGTACAGTAACATCTCAAACACAGATATATGTTGTAACGGATCTCCTGGCACCCCGACCGGGTACCTCCGTTGATGGACGCGTCCTAGTTTGCGTCGAGGCCTACAAGCACCGCACCGGACACCACAACCACCACAGACTCCACAACCGCCGTAGCTTAACTGGAGCCGCGCCGTCTTCCTTCCACCCTGTATGAATCTCCAGCATCCAGGATCGTGTGGGGAAGACCTCTCCTCCAAGAAGAGTACATCAGGAACAAGGGTTCAGTAGTTACAGCTCAAGGGAGAATGCAAAGCATAGCAATCCCCAGTATTATATAGCAATCCCCTCCAAGAACGAGACGCAGCTACGTTTTGAAGGGTCAAGCAGTGAACTCACTTGCTGGCACACCCAGACTGGTTTTTATTACAGTCAGGTAAACAGAACACACCCAGGGGAAGGTATTAACAACCAATAACACAATAGTAACGCCCACAGTTTCCCTCCCCTCCTGCTTGGGAGATAATTGAGTTTATTACTGTATCTACTCAATTATCTCCCAGCTAAAACTTACACATTTTTATCCCTTTTTATAACTTTATGATTTTTCATAGTAAATAAATAAATCTTACATTTTTATGAACAACACAAATTGTGGAACAACATATTAAAAAATGGCATGAATCAGACCAGGGGTTCAAAAGTTAGTAAAAGTATCTTTTACCCATAACACACAGACATTTCACAGGCAATACACATCCCTCATAGTTGGCCACACAATACACATAGAGGGACAATAGGTGGGTCACACCTCCCTGAGGCTACCTGGCAACTTTGATACAATCAGACATGGATTAGATCATCCTTCTTTGTTCTTATGTCTGAGAATGAAAACACTTTATACAATAGACTTCCTTATCTTAGGAGTAGTCTCTGTAATAGGATTATCTCTTATGCTAGGTCTGCAATAGTCTAGGCTAATATTCTGCAGAGCATAAACCAACATACATACAGTATAATAGTAGGACCATATTTTAACCATAATAATAATAATGAAACAGGGTAAAACAGTGATGGGTTCCGTTACACACCTCCCCCGTGACCATAAGCCGGCATACACGGTCTGATCCCAATGGATCGGCCTGGGGATGTCCGGACAAAAGTATTTGTTGGTCAATTCTCTAGTTTGACAACCCATCAGCATTACTGCAATTCACATTTACTCACATTTCACATATCCCCAGATAGCTGGGATCTGAGCGCACAAAACTACTGAATAGCGCGCAGATCCTCTTCACACAGTTCAATTGCCATGTAGCTAAAGTCTTTCCCATAGTCTTTCATTATATGAATGGGCTCCATGGCATAGCTATCTGTGGTATCATGGTTCACACAGAGCAAGTACCGAATGACCCCCCTGTATGTAAAGAGCCAGAATGAGTGACATACACTCTGGTATGGCCGAATACTGTGTTTAAAGGGCAATATGTCCCAGGGCCATAGTCGCAGGGCAGGAGGCTGGCAAACAGTCCTCTCCAAGGCAAAGTGGCGAAGGGCACTTCGTCACACATCTCTCCTTTGGGGAGAAGTTTAACCAGGCACCTGACCTTCTGCCGGTCAGTGCCTCCGTTAGACGATCCACCAACCCACAATAAACCAGTGCTAGAGCAGCCCCCCCACAACAACAAAGTGCAAGAGCAGCCCACCCACAACAAACAGTTACTGCACCTGGATATTTCGCTGTGGTGATGGGGCAACATGGTGAGGGGACTTGAGGGGCAGAGGCCAGCGGCACTCTGCCCTGATGCCAGCTCTTCTGCTGGTATAACCTGCAGGACATACTGCTCTGTACAAGGGAACAAGGGAGGGCAGAGGCCGACTGCACTCTGCCCCGCTGTCAGCTCTTCTGCTGGGGTACTTGGGACATATTCCGGCTCAGTAGCCAGGGAAACATAGGGGTCAGTGGGGGTTAACATTTCCTCTATTAACCCTGGGGCCACATTAGAAGTTAGCTGGGGAGGGGAATTTGTACTTACCCCCTCCTCCGGTTGTCCCAGTGAGGGTAGTTGGGGATCTGGACAGGCTGTGGGCGCAGAGACCACGGTCCCATCTGCGCCGTCTGGGAGATTGGTGTCTCCCCTTGTTAGGGTAAACTGTCGCTGGGGAGGAAGGACGACACCTTCTGCCCCCTGTGGTTCACACTGGCGCTGGGGGGGAAGGAGGACATCTTCTGCCCCCTGGGGTTCACACTGCCGCTGGGGGGGAAGGACGACACCTTCTGCCCCCTGTGGTTCACACTGCCGCTGGGGGGAAAGGACGACACCTTCTGCCCCCCGTGGTTCACACTGCAGCTGGGGGGGAAGAACGACACCTTCTGCCCCCTGGGGTTCACACTGCCGCTGGGGGGGAAGGACGACACCTTCTGACCCCTGGGGTTCACACTGCCGCTGGGGGGGAAGGACGACACCTTCTGCTCCCTGGGATACACACTGTCGCTGGGGAGGAAGGATGGCACCTTCTGCTCCCTGTAGGGCTGGTAGAGAGAGCTCGGTCCCATCTCTACCTGCCATCTGGAGGTCATCCCAGGACCAGTCAATGAGGTCTGGTTCTGCTTGTCGAGTAGGTTGGGGCTGCCCGAAGCTGAGTAGGTGTTGGTAGTCCTGCTCCAGCTCCCACTCTCTCATTACCAGGTGGGTCATGTCTTTGCTCACCTCGCCTTCGTCACCCCAGACAGACATGCCCATCCGGTAGTCGTAGATGTCCCAAAACCTAGACCCCTCCGTGCTGCCAAGATCAATGTCGTCCTCCAAGGCATCCCATAATACACCCGGGCCATCATAATCATTCCCCTCCGGTAAGTCGTGTTCAGACGTCCAGGGGGTAATTCGAACGGTATGCCACCAGGGGGCCTGGTATGCGTTGTCTAGCCAGAGCTCTCGCTATACCAGGGTCTCTAGTCTTGTCACCCACTCATCCAGGGGCTGCTCTCCCAATAGATACATCCGCATCGCCACACGCTTCTGTAGCCGCTGCTCATCACTGGGGAGACTCTCACCTCGCCGCCATTGGGCATCTTCCAGGGCATCATACCAGAGTTCCTTTTTGTCTGCATCCCTGTAGTCCGCGGCCGCCTCCTCCTCCTCATCATGGAACGCTGTCCGAAAACTAGCCGGTTCCATCCTGCTGTAGCCAGGGGCGCTGTACGGATACTAGCGTTGCCCTCAATTTGTAACTCCAAACGTTACCGGTGTCTCCGTGCTGCTTTTCCTCTCACTAAGACGCCATCCCACCACTGCCACCAGTGTAAAGGATCCTTGCAGCTTCTTCCGAACTCCAGCTGAAACGAAGTGATTATAGCTCCCAATCCCCCAAACATGAGTCAAAACTTCATGAAGGGGTAAACATGATCTCTTTTACTGTGGGCTACCCGCCCAGTATTTATGCAGGTCTTCCACCTGGTGGACAAAGGTAAAACAGTAGCCAATCACAGTGGCTATAGCATAAGCACTCCCCTTACACATAAATCACTCCCTCTTTTCTATCCTGGAGATAATTAACTTAAGGTAGCACAGAGAGCCTTAATTATCTCCAGGAAGAAAGAAACATGGCTTCTTTGTTTTAATAAAACAGAATAAAAATGTATAACTTTGTGTTGACACAATGTAAACTTGAAGTTCCACATATCCCCAGATAGCTGAGATCTGAGTGCATATTCTAGGCGAATAGTGCTCAGATCCCACGAACGCAGTTCTCATAATCGTTGACTGAAGTTTGTCTTAGTTATTTCCACGAAAGCCCATTGTAACTCCTCAAATAACCCAACAGGTGGGTTCGTGAAGTCTGTAAAATAGGGGATTTCGTTACATATGTGTACGTGCCCTAAAATAATCTTAATTAAAAAAAAAAATAGGATAAATTTAAAAAATAACATAGCTTTTATTCATATCTATTTTAAAACATAATTTATCAATATTTCAGTTTGTTTCTACATTTCCAACAGACTCGGCCTCAGCAGCGTCACTGAATAATTTGCAGCGCTGCGCGGTGTCACACGGACTGTCAAATCTGCAGCATCTCACACACGAAAAAGAAAGAACAACAGGTAATATACAAAAATACATTTGCTTTACAAAAATAAGATGCTCTTATTAAAAAAAAGAAAATATAAAATACAACAAAAACACATTTCTCTTTCTCTTTTTCAACAGACACTGCCTGAAGACTGTCGCAGGCAGGAGGATTGGCAGCAGGGGACCCTCTGTCATTTATACACAACTAATAATAAGGTATAGTATAATAAGTAAAAAAAAACATCTATCCTGTTTGGTCAAAAATGAAAAAAAAAAAAAAACACAAGCCCCTAATGCCAATAATGGTGCACACAAAAGAGGATACTTGTTGTTAACACATATAAAATGGAAGAATAAATCCTGTTTTCTCTGCACCAACCTCTAAGCCTAACCCATAACCTAAACCTCTAATGACAAATGTACTGTACACCAAACAGGATAGTACAAAAAATATTGTTAACACTGTAACAGAGTTGGAACACGAATCCAATATCTCCACTGGTATACGGTACAATATCCAAGAAGCACTACAGACTCACCATCCCCACCCTCCCATATTGGACGACACTCAATTGGGAGTCAAAAGAATACTGACTTTATTTTGTTGTGCAGAAATATATATACACAGCTCTTCCCACAGGCAATACACATCCCCCATAGTTGGCCATATAATACACATAGAGGGATAATAGGTTGGTCACACCTCCCTGAGGCTACCTGGCTACCTTGATACAATCAGACATTGATTAGATCATCCTTCCCTTTGTTCCATCTTCACAATGTGAACACTTCACACAATGGACCTCTCTTGCTTATGAGGAGCCCTTGTAATAGGATTATCTATTATGCCAAGGTCTGCAATAGTCTTGGCTAATATTCTGCAGAGCATAAACCTACATACATACAGTATAACAGTAGGATCATATTTTAACCATAACCATAAAACAGGGTAAAACAGTGATGGGTTCGGTTACAAACACATACAAAATGGAAGAATAAATCCTGTTTTGTGTGCCCTAACCTATAAGCCTAACCCCAGAACCTAAACTTCTAACGACAACAGTGGTGTACACAAAACAGGATAGTACAAAAAAATATTGTTAACACATACAAAATGGAATTACAAATCAGGTTTGCTCTGCCCTAACCTATAAGCCTAACACCAGAACCTAAACATATAATGTCAACAGTTGCGTACACCAAACAGGAAAGTACAACAAACATTGTTAACGCATACAAAATGTAACAATCAATCATGTTTTCTCTGCACCAACCTCTAAGCCTAACCGATAAACTAAACCTCTAATGACAACTGTGAAGTACACAAAACAGGAAACTACAACACATATTGTTAACACATACAAAATTGAAGAATAAATCCTGTTTTGTGTGCCCTAACCTATAAGCCTAAACCCAGAAAAAAAAACATCTAATGACAACAGTGGTGTACACAAAACAGGATAGTACAACAAAGATTGAAAACACATACAAAATAGAAGAACGAATCCTGTTTTCTCTGCACCAACCTCTAAGTCTAACCCATAACCTAAACTTATAATGAAAACAGTGGCATACACAAAACAGGATAGTACAACAAATGTTCTTAAAACGTAACACATGCAAATATCTATCCTCTTAAATATGCACCACTCTCTAAGCCATATCCCGTTTTACATGCTCTTAGTACAAATAAATTGAATTACATGTTGATGCAACATTTGCATCTCTCTCTTTCAGTCTCAACAGACACTGCCTGAAGACTCTCTGCATCGCTACAGCAATTTCCACACAACAGATTTCAAGGAAAGAGTTACAGTATTACACGTTAAACTACAAATAAAATACTGCTATTTACGCATATCAAATACAAGGACCGATCCTGTTTTGTGTCTGACTTTGTGGAAACGTACTGCAACCTAACTAACACTATAAGTGTAACCCCATAACCAAAAAACCCTAATAACAACATTACCACATGCAAAACAGGAGGAGCAGCAACAACAAAAAAAGGCCTACCCTAACCCCTAATGCCAACAGTGTTGCACACAAAATACAAAAACAAAATGATGTTAACATATACACAATTTAAAGATATATACGCTTTTTCCTGTACAAACGTTTAAGCCCAACTCCATACCCTAAACGCGTAATGACAACAGTAGCGCACAAAAAATAATATAAAACACATAGAAAATACAAGGAACTGTCATCTTTCATGTGCCACTTTCACAAAATACACTGCAACCTAACTAAGGGTCTCATTCAATTGTAATTCGGCCAATTAAATAGAAATTTATATAAGCACATAGCATATTTATTTTACAGAACTTTGTAGTTACTGAACTTCTATCCAAAAGTAAGGTCTTCACTAGCTAAAAACTAAAAGAAAAAATATATACTCGCTGCTTATATAGATCCTTATTCAATTGGAAAAATTGCTATTGAATGAGGCCCTACGTTGCTAACTCCAACCTCATAAAGCTAACCTCATAATGGAAACAGTGGTATACACACAACAGGATAGTAGAAAAAAAAATAAGCAGTTCAAAAAAATAAATTTACCAGGAAAAGAAAAGGCTTCAAACTAGAGAACGTCAAAAAACATGGGCAGAGCATCAGACGCCGGAGCAGAAGGAAATTCAACGACAAAAATAATGCAAAAGACTTGCAAGCAAAAGATTAGCGGCTGACGAACTAACAACTACCCCAAGAAGGCAACTAAAAAACAAAAGCATTTACCTGCTGAACAATCAGATAACATTTCTAATGATGATTTACACAGTAACATTAATATATGTTCTCACAATTGTCCTTTACTTAAGTCTTTAGCAGTAGAGGTTCATAATTGTGGTAATATGAATATTGTCTGTCAGTTTTGTGGGGCTTATCATTTCCAACAGGAAAGACCCAGAGATGGCGAGTTCGTTAGTTGCTGTCAAAAAGGCAAGGTAAGACTTCCACAAAGACAACAATTCCCACCATATTTACAAAGGATTATAACTGAGCCTGCTTTCCCCAACTATCAAAATAAAAAATAAAAAACATAAGATCCTACAATAGTGCCATATCCTTTGCATTTATGGGGGCAACATTAGCTGCTAATGTGCCAGGACTGCTTTAAAGTCCAAGGCCAAATTTATCATCGCACTTCCCATTTACATCCAGAGGAAGGAGATCAAAGAAAATTTGCTCAACTATATGTCCTAGGTACAATGGAAGCAGTTGAGCAACATATGCTGCTTCCAGAAAAAAAAAAAGCTTACCCCTTGTGTTTATAGAGTTGATAAAATTATTGCTCAAATCCCATACACTCAAGCCTATAAAAAATTGGCAGAAGTAGAAAAGGAACAACAAATTCATGCAGAAATACATCAATTGACAATCCCAAAAGTCAATATGGTGCTTAAAAGAGACAGACATACTGATAAACGCCGTTATAACTTGCCAACATCAAATGAGATTGCAATGGTCTTTCAAAATGACGAGGGAGAACCCCCATTTCATTGAAATATTAGAATATATCCCAGAAATAAGGAGCAACCTTTCATTAATATAAGTATCTTAAGTACCAATTTGGATCTAATGAGATATACCATTTTTTTTCCACATGGGGAAGCAGGTTGGCAACTCAAATTAACTCTTCAGAGTTACCCAAATACAAAAGTATGTGTGAGAAATAATATTTCCATTCTTGAATTTAAAGTGTTTCAAATTGCCATTCGAGTTGGATTCAATCCCATTTTATGTGGCGGAAAACTGACACAACAATGGATCATTGATTCATATTTGCAAGTTGAGGCCAATTTATTAAACTTCTTCAAATATCAACAGGATAAACTACGTTTAGAACAGTATTGTGGATTGATGGATAATGTCGCTGAGGTGGCTACAACCAGAGACATGACAGCTGGCAGCGCCATCATTTTACCATCTTCTTTCCAGGGATCTCCTTGCAATGTGCGAGGAAGATACAATGATGCTATGGCTATTGTAATCAAATTTGACAAACCATATTTATTAATTACATTTACACGTAATCCACGATGGCCAGAAATTACACACAATTTGCTAATTGGCCAAACTGCTTCCAAGAGACCAGATTTAGTGGCAAGGGTCTTTAAAATCAAATTAAATGAATTAATATGTGACATACCCATAACTCCAAACCAAAAGTTATTTGGCAAATGTCTGGCTTATGTTTATACCATCGAATTTAAAAAAAGAGGACTTCCACATGCACATATTCTTATAATCCTTCAAGAAAAATATAAATTAGATACTGGTGACAAAGTGGATTCAGTGATTACTACTGAACTAGCAGATCCAGAAATACATGGTAGACTATATGAGATTGTAACTCATCGTATGATTCACGGACCGTGTGGAGACCTTAATCCACAATCACCATGTATGGAAAATAAGAAATGTACAAAAGAATTCCAAAAGATTATAGAGACAAAACGTATGCTAATTGTAATGGATATCCGTTATATAGAAGAAGAGAAGGACAAACTGCCATTATTCGCGGCAAAAAGGCAGACAACAGATATGTGGTACCATACAATGCTCATGAAGTATAATGCACACATTAATGCGGAAGCTTGCACTTCTATAAAATCCATTAAATATGTCTACAAATATATTTACAAAGGCTATGATGCAGCTACTGTAGTGGTCAAAAGTGCTGAAAATAACAAACAAAGTGATGAACTTGCATCTCATGTAGATGCTCGCTATGTTAGTGCGCCAGAAGCAATGTGGCGTCTTCTAAAATTTGAAATGCATGATAGATTGCATGCAGTATATAGATTAGCAGTACATTTGCCACAAAGACATTTAGTGTATTTCCATGCTGGAAATGAAACAAATGCTTTGGCACAAAGTGAGCATCGCCAAACTACACTAACTGCATGCTTTCAATTAAATTGTACTGACTTAGAGGTAAGGGAATTGTTATAAATTGACATTCCATACCATTATATTTTCGTTAATGGATTATGGTGAAAAAGAAAAAGACGTGGAAATAAAATAATCCCAAGAATTTACACTGGAAGTCCAAGAGACCTTGAACGTTTCTGCTTACGATTACTACTTCTAAATGTTCCTGGTGCACAAAGTTTTGAACAGTTAAGAACTGTTAATGACATAGTTTATGAATCATTTCATTTAGCTGTGCGACACAGAGACTTCATAGCCGATGATACAGAATGGGAAAGATGTCTAGAAGAAGCAGCACTATGTCAAATGCCATGGCAGATGAGGGAACAATTTGCATTAATTTGCATCTTCTCAAATGCTCCAAATGCATTAGCTTTGTGGGACAAATTTAAATCAAATATGGCTGAAGAATTTTTTGCAACGATGCAATAAGCCTATTGCACAATTAAAAGCATTAATTGAAATCCAAGAGGTATTTTTTACTCATGGATTAAATTGTGCAAGTTTTAATCTGCCAGATCCAGGTCTCATAGACGACATAAACTTTGAAGACTATGACACTCAAATACAAAGAGAAAGAACAGAAGAAAGAAATACATTACAATTGTAAGCAATTGCAATCAAAAATGCGATAGATGATGACATGGTCAAAGAGTGTTATTGCTATCTGGATAGACCTGGTGGATCCGGAAAAACTTAGCTATATAATTTATTGATTAGTTTTGTACAAGCACAAGGTCAAATAGCGCTGGCATTTGCAACCACTGGAATTGCCGCACTTTTGTTAGAAGGTGGAAGGACTGTGCATAGTGGATTTAAACTGCCAGTTCCTATTTTGGAAACATCAGTGTCGGATATTCGAATGACATCATTACAAGCAAAAAAAAAAAAAAAAGTGAATTAATTATAATAGATGAGGCGACAATTATGTCATGCCATACCCTACAATGTATTGACCGTGTGCTTCATGAAGTCATGGAAAATACTTTGCCATTTGGTGGAAAGGTAATGTTGTTAGGTGGAGCTTTTAGACAAACATTACCTGTCATTGTACATGGAAATCAAACTGACATTATAGAAACATGTATAAAGTCAAGTACACTATGGAAACTATTTACCCATCTTCAATTACAACAAAATATGAGATCAGAAGAAGAAAATTATTTCAATGATTGGCTCATTAAAATTGGAGAAGGAAAAACAGAGTGAATATAAAATTTACCTGATGACACTGTGCACATCCCAGCTCATATGATTTGCAAACAGGATCTTATATCTGCTATATTTGAAAGTACAATTAAAATGAGGACTATGCAGAACTTGCCAACAAAGTAATACTAACATGCAAAAATAAGGATGCATTACTCCTCAATAATGAAAAACAAAATTAAAAAAAATGCACCACAAAAAAATTATCACAGTGTTGATTCTGTACTTGGTGATGACAAAGAAAGTCAGACAAACTTAATTCAACTGAATTCATAAACTTATTAACTCCTTCAGGAATGCCACCAAATATTTTGCAGCTAATGAAAGGTGCAATTGTCATGCTATTGCAAAATATGAACCCCCAAAAAGGCCTATGCAATGGGACCAGATTAATTGTTTAAGAATTAAAGGACCATTTCATAGATGCTGAAATTCTAACTGAACATTAACATGCTTTTGGTGAAAGTGCAATACTGATGGACTCAACATGGGCTCTCACATGTAAAGCAAAAATGTCTCCTCTTCCATAGACAATGGTGATATATTAGATAATAACCTGGGTGCCATGATAACCTGCAAGACATGTGATAACGTAATATTGCCTAGATCTTCTTTTGATAAAATGTTATTCAATTCGGACAATATATAAAACAAAAAAATGAAAACTTTATTACACACTCAAATTCCGTTAAAATAAAAAATGGATATATCTAAACCTACCAGTAAACACAGTAATAAGGTTTATCATATAAATCAAAACCTATATGTCTCGTTGGAAAAAGGGGCGAAATAAATGTGGTAGAGACCCCCACACCTGGGTTAGAAAAGTGGGAACCCTATGATACCTCAGGGACTAGATAGGATCACTTTTTTTCTGGATATGCACCCTACACCGGTATAGCAGGTGTGTGCCACAAATGTACTTGTGTTGAGACAAGGCTCCTTTACTGTCTGTACTGGTGTGACAAGAACAGGTAAAAACTGTGATCATAAAATCAAATATTTTCAACAAGAAAAGACTAAATACGTAGGTGCAGTTTACAGCAGTAAATGTTACCAACTAAACCAATATAATAATTGTGAGAACTCAATGGTTATCTCTTTCAGGTTCAATATTAGTTTCTATGAGTGCGAAAAATACTCCACTTCTACAAACAGGATCTCAGGTATATGTAAACAGAAATTTGGAAGATTCTTCAAAGAATTAGAGATATGCTAAAAAATCCCAAAGTGAATACATTTTTTTACTTAGCTTCAAAACAATGAATGTCTCAAATTCAGGGGAAAGCAAACACCATGTTGGAATGACCACAATTACTCAAGATCCTTGGGGTTATTTCACCAACCAGAAGATCGTTTCTCTGTGTAAACGGCTTCCTTAGTGGTCTGTCTTTGTCAGAATTAACTAATCAGTGGAAAAGCATGGGCCCATGAACGTGCATTATGACGGCGGAACCGGAGGTGACGTCACTTCCGGTTCCATCGGAGCTACTTCCGGTTTAAATAAACCAGCATATAAATGCAGAACAAAGTCGTTGTATATAACAACCCTAAATAGTAACAAGCTGATCAGCATGGGTATTAATATCAAAGTAATTATGTAGATATAAATATATATATAGCATGACAAACATGAAAACAACCCTGTAAAAACGGATATGACGTCACTCCCTATTGCGGAACAGCGCTTCCGGTATATACAGTATAGATAAAGAGTCAGCCCTAGCACATATATAGTTGTGGATCTTGCAATGTTGGTCATTTTTTCTCGTAAAGCGAGGTGAGCTGTTGAAGCACGCAGTTTTTTAAAACATTTTTTTATTTTATATTTTAATATATATATATATATATATATATATATATTTATTTATATTTATGCTGGTGAAGTAACATGATGGCAGGGAAACAGAGCTGCGCATCACTCGTGCACCTAGGGGGTGACTAAGGAGTTTGTACTTAGCGGCTCAAGATGTGTAAATCCGACCCTAACCCAAGGAGTTAATAAGTATGAGCTCACATATCACGTTTCATACATACAATCAAAGAACCTCAAAAAAGGCTTTCCTGTTAGAGAGAATGAATGAAGACCACCAGACAAACTAAACATTACAGCCCTTGGAAAATTGAGTTTGGCAGCTCAAAAAATTAAAATAGGTAAATCTTTGGTAATTGTAATGGGGTTTTAAACCCCCATGAGATAACCACATTGGAGAATTATACAAAGCTGTACAAAATTTACTCCTGAGGACTACATATACCACTGGGTAAAGATAAATTGATAAAAATAAAATTAAGCATTATAAAGGAAAAATACTTGCAAAAATGATGCATAGGAAAAGATATCTGACTATAACGTTAACCCCTAATCACATATATAGTTGTCAGCAAGCGGGTTGTTGCTAACGCTTGCGGGCTCGCATAGCGAGCCCACTGCAGTGTTTGGCAAGGCCCTCCTTGAGCTGGTGGAGATGAGCGCCGCAAACCGGCACTTAGAACAGAAAATTTACGTACTTAGAAAAAAAAAACTTACGACCTCGGAAAAATACGACCTTAACGGCCGAACTGCGCGAACCTGAAAACATAAAAAACACTATAAATAACCACAAAAAAATACATAAAAAGCTTCCCCACAGCAAGGGGGGGGGGCACCCAGGACCTCTGCAAGTAAAGTTAAACCTCAATTTAAGTTCAAATTCACGCGTTTAAACACACAAAAATCCACTAAGCGACAGAAAAAATGGCAGCTGAAAAAAAACGAAAGCGAGGCTACAGAACACTAAAGACGCAAAACACCACCAAGCACATACGGATTTTCAAAAAAGCCGTACGAGGTACAACATACACTCTTAACAAGGACGCTACATCATACACAGCCGCGTACCACATACACAATCGCCGCCATTTTACAACACTAACTTACAGAATGCGAAAGTAAACAGCTACCCTAACGGCTTCCCGAGGCGCACGCAGCCGATTTACACTACACACTGCGCACATTGCTGACACTTACACCTCAGCTCAACAACACTGCAAATCTACATTGTATGCTGCAGCAACATCAAAACAGATTGTTAGCTCTTCAGCACAATGCTTCCTGCATATACTACTTCCAAATAGGTAAAGTATATCAATTTATTAATGTACTAATTATTTCATTACCATACAGAACCAAATATACACAAAAAACAACACATAAAAAATCACAATAAACAAAAAAAAATACATCAGCCTCGCAATGAGCGCCAATGTGTAACCTTATGGTAAAGCTAACACTCAGAAGGGAATACACTTCCACATCAAGTTACATACAAAGGAGTGAGTGATAAGAATACATTGTCACCACATAAAGTGTAACAGAAGGAAAGCCACTCCTTATAAACTGATATGTAAGAAAGGATACATGTTCACACAAAGTCAGAATTAATGGCAAAATAATGAACCCATTAAATTAAAGGCTAAATCCCACTGAGCATCTGTGTAACTGAAAATATAGGAGTGAGAAAAATAATCCAAAAATAAACACAACATAATCACCTTGGGTAAAAAGTGAGACATCATATAAGAGATTACCGTAAAATAACAAGAATTGAATAAATGTGTCTCTATTATATATAAATTCAACGTCACAAGGGCCAAGTACAGCAAATCCAAGCGTGGCAATATTAACTAATAGGAACTTGCCCGTCAAAGATGACGGGATTAAAATAGGAAGTCTGAAAATACTGTTTGCCACCCAATGCAAGTCTCTCCCTCTATTACATTATGTATTTGTATTTTGGAATATTCCATGTATATACTCTAAATAAGTACTATAAATAGGTACAATGAAATTCATAACAAATTACAATCCAAGTGATAATTGGAATGAATCAAACTCAGAACAACAGGGCAAACAAAAAGAAAATGCATACATTAAAAGTCCATACAGTGAATGTAGTAACTATATTCAATAAATCCAATAAGTATAAAATGTAACACACATCTTTTATTCTTTAATATGGTTCTTAACAATTGGATTTCATTTTTGTGGGGAGTGCTTTGTCAAGTTTTGTGATGGGCTGTTTCATGTTTTCTTACTTTGTTTTTTTTAGGAGTTATTAGTGGTTCCTCTACAAAGAGCCCAAAAGTTAGTCCTTGTGATATCACCACTGTTTTGTAGTTTTTGTTGTCTTTTGTAGGAACGCTGCTTTGTGTTTAGGCTTGCAGTTCTTGAAAATTCAACATAGTGAAAGAGCCCAAAGGAAAATCAATAGTGTCTTTGAGATGTAACCACTTTTTTGGTTGGGTATTCATTGTTTTGTTTTTCACAGATTCATTTTTCTTGGTATTTTTTTTTCTATTTTGGAATTTACAACACCTCATTATAGACAATATTTTTAGTAAATACTCAACCATCATCTAATAATTCACCTAGAATTTCATTTTTTTGAATGAAAACTTTAATTTCTTTTTGATTTTTTGAATTTTAAAAATGTTGTTATTGAGATCCAAAGCATCTTTATTTTTGGATGTCACTATTACTTTCTGTGCAAGGTCATAAGAATGTTCTGTAGTTATATCCAGCTGATATGGATGAATCTTTGCAAATCATTTGCGCTGGTATTTCAACAGTATAATCAGGTAAATTAGTTATTATGTTGGTTCTTCCTTCAGCAATTTTAATTAGCCAATCATTGGATTCATTTGGGCCTTCAGATCTCATATTTTTTCTAATCTAAGGTATGTAAATTCTTTAAAAAAATGGACTTGACTTTATATATGTTTCTACAATGTCTGTGTGATTTCCACGGACAACCACAGGTAATGTTTGTCTGAAATGTCCACCTACTTTTCCACCAAAAGACAAATCATTACCCATGACTTCACGCAATAAATGATCAATACATTGCAGAGCATGGCATAACATCATAGTGGCCTCATCCATGATAATTGATTTTGATTTTTAAAATGTATTTGCTTGAGATGATTTTATTCTAATATCAGACACGGATGTTTTCAAAATTGGAACTGGAAGCTTAAATCCCCTATGTACTGTTCTACCACCTACTAACAATAGTGCAGCAATTAAAATCATCAACAAATTATACAGATAAGTTTTTCCTGATCCACCAGGTCGATGTAGATTTAAAAAAATGCTCTTTGAGCAAGTCATCATCTACTGCTTGTTGTATTGCATTGAAAGTGTGCAATTGCAAATCATTTAAAGTGGCAATTTTTTCTTCTGTTTTTTTGTTTTCCACATCAGCGTCATAGTCCTCGAAGTTGATATCATCTATAATTCTTGGATCTGGGAGATCAAAAGTTGCACAACTTAATCCATGACATAGAAAGACTTGTTACATTTCCATTAATGCCTTTCATTCAGCAAGGGACTTGTTATACCAGTTCCAAAAGTCTTCATACATTTTTATTTTAAATGTTTCCCCCAAAGCTAATGCATTAGGAACATTGCAAAATATGCAAATGTATGCAAAGTGTTCCCTCATCTGCCATGGCATTTTACATAGTGTTGCTTCTTCTAGACATCTCTCCCATTCTGTATCATCAGCAAGGAAGTTTCTATGTCTGGCAGCTAATTGAAATGTGTCATAAAGTCTGTCATTGACAGTTCTCAAGTCTTCAAAACGTTGTGCACCAGGAAAATTTAAAAGTAGTAAACATAAGCAGAAACGTTCAATGTCTCTGGGACTTACTGTATACATTCTGGGAATAATTTTATTTCCACCCTGTTTTCTCTGTTTCCATAAGCCTATGACGAAAACATGATAATATGGAATCTCATTGTATAAGTACTCCCTTGCCGCAATGTCCTTACAGTTTAATGTAAACCAAGCAGTGAGTGTGGTTTGTCGATGTTCATTTTGTGCCAGAGCATTTTCTTCATTGCCGAGATGAAAGTAAACTAATTGTCTTTGTGGCAAATGTACAGCTAACTGATATACTGCATGTGACCGATCATGCATTTCAAATTTCAGAAGCCGCCACATTGCTTCTTGCGCTCTGACATAGCGGGCATCTACATGAGATGCCAGTTCATCATGCAATAACTCATTGTCTTGTTCATTTGGGCCACTTTTCACCACCACAGTTGCTGCATCATATGCTTTATAAATGTATTTGTAAACATATTTAATTGGTTTAATAGAAGTGCAAGCTTCCACATTTATGTGTGCATTATACTCTATTAAAAGTTGTGGAATATATGGCACCACATACGTGTTATATAGATAGTTTCCACAAATTATTGCAAGTTTGATCTCTAAATTATTTTGGAAAATCTTTTGTGCATTTTTTATTTTCCATACACGGTGATTGTGGATTATGTTGTCCACATGGACCATGAATCATGCAATGTATTACAATGTGATAGAGTGTCTCATGTTGTTGTGGATCAGGTAGTTCAGCAGAACTTACTGTATCCTCTTTCTCTACAGTATTCAATTTATGATTTTCATCAAGTATTATAAGAATATATGCATGTGGAAGGCCTCTTTTCTGGAATTCAATAGTATAAACATAAGACAAAAACGTTCCAAATAAGTTACTGATGGTTATGTCGTGTATTAAGGCGGATAATTTTATTTTGAAGACTCTAGCCACTAAGTCTGGTCTATCTGAAGCATTTTGTCCATGTTTGAAATTATCAACAAGCTCTGGTCATTGGGGATTTCATGTAAATGTAATAAATAAATCTGGTTTTCCAAATTTTGTTATAATAGCTATAGCATCATTGTATCACTCGCTTGGTTTGCTGCCGCTTCAGCAACATAATCCATGAGACCACAATACTATTCCACACAGAGTTTATTTTCTTAAAATTTGATGAAATTTTAATTAATGTCTTCTACTTGCAGGTATGAATCAATGATCCATTGTTGTGTCAGTTTTCCAGCACTTAAGATGGATTAAATTCATCCCTAATTGCAGTTTGATTCACTTTAAATTCAATCATGGAAATATTATTTCTAACATGTTGTTTAGTGTTTGGATAACTGGGAAGTATTAATTTTCGTTGCCAACCTGCCTCCCCATTGGGATACAAAATTGGATACGTCATTGGATCTAAATTGGTACTTAATATACTTATGTTAATGAAAGGTTGATTTTCATTTCTTGGATTTATTCGAATATCCCTTTGAAAAGATGGTCCCCCCTCATCATTTTGAAAGACCATTGCAACCTCATTAGCTGTGGGTAAGTTAAAACATTGTTTATCAGAATGCCGATCTCTTCTAAGAACCATATTGACTCTTGTATTCGAAACGTAATTAGTTGTGCATGAATGTTTTGTTGTTCTTTAACTTAGGACAGTTTTTTATAAGCTTTTTTTTCCATAATCTTATCATCTACGGGCTTTAGTTCTAAGTCGTACGGGCCTCACGATGAGCACCAAAGGCGGTCATCGTAAGGCCTGCAATGAGCTCCTTTGGCGCTCATTGCAGCTTAATCTTGTGCCTCAAGTGCTCGCCTCGCTTTGCGATGCTCGCAGTTGCGGGCCTTAACTGCTCGCCTTGCTTCGCGAGGTTCGCAGTTGCAGACATGGGCCTTAACTGCTGTCCTTGCTGCTGTGAGGGCCGCAAACAAGACCAACAGACCGGCCAAGACCAACGTCCTTGAACCAATAACTATATATGTGATTAAGGTAAACAAGACGATTCACTTGTACTACAGCGTCTCTATTTATTAACATGGGGTTCATTCCACAGGGATTAAGGTTTTATTTTTTAAATTGAAGCAATTTGAATTTTGGAAATATTTAAGTAATATAATAAAAGTTACATTTTAATTTAGTTGATTCCAGAATAAGCAAAATGTTTAGCTTTTAGCTCTGTAATTACATGTGGCTCTCACTCCTTACTTATATATATATATATATATATATATATATATATATATATATATAATATCCTGTTATTATATGAATCCCACAGTCACATGTGTCTGCTGAAGGGTTTTGGGCCTGTTTACAAGTGGTGATACCTTACAGGTAAAGGCTGATAAATTGCAGAGTGCACTAATTGTGCACAGGTGAGAGGGGTGTGGCTTGACTGGTAAACTAGCATCAAAAGGTTTGAGAGTTGTTTTGGGGCTTGTTTACAAGTGATGTTACCTTACATGTAAATGCTGATAAATTGCAGAGTGCACTAATTGTGCACAGGTGAGAGGGGTGTGGCTTGACTGTTAAATTAGTATAAAAGGTTTGTGAGCTATTTTTGCTTGCGAACATTTCTAGTATCAAGTGCAATTCTAGTAAAAGCGTAGGAGTTTAAATAAAAGGAGGGACTTCAAAGAAAAAGGAGGAAGTGCAAAGGAGGAAAACTTTATACAAATATATTATTTTATATTCTTTGTTTTTCCCACTGACATTTTGTAGACAATAATAATAATTATGAGTCAGTCCAGTGGCAACCTTATTCAGTGTACATCCTGTCATATGTATGCAATACTGGAACAGATGATCCAGGGTCCATACCGCTGTGAGAAGTGTGAGCATGTTGTCTCTCTGGAAGCTCAAATTGGAGATCTGTAGAGGAGAATTGCAGCACTTAGTGATATTGCTCCACTGGAAAGGGGGTTGGTGCTCACTGAGCACAGTTTTGCTGGGCCTAGCATGAACGGTGGAGCTGGGGCTAGTGAGGATGTCCAGGGAGGTAGCTGGGTTACAGTTAGAAGGGGAATCAGGGGGAAGAGGAGGAGGCAGGCCAGTTCTGAGTTGGCAAACACCAACAGATTTTCCAGATTGAGTAAAACTGTTGGGGGTGTCCATTCAGGAATGGCAATGCCAGATAGACCTGTTCCGTCTAACAGCCGGGAGAACATTCTACTGGAGGAGAGGGAGGGTTGAATAGACAGAGGAACAGACAGGTTTTGGTTGTAGGGGACTCTATTATTAGGAAGGTAGACAGGATAATTTGTCACCCAGATCCCAGCAATCGAACAGTTTGCTGTCTCACGGGTGCTCGGGTTCGTCATGTTGTGGATCGGGTAGACAAATTATTGGGAGGGGCTGGAAATGAACCGGCGGTCTTGGTACATATTGGTACCAATTAAAAAAGTTAGTGGAAGATGGAGTGTCCTAAAGAATGATTTTAAAGAAGTAGGTAATAAGCTGAAGGCAAGGGCCTCCAATGTAGTATTTTCTGAGATACTACCAGTGCCACGTGCTAGCCCAGGAAGGCAGAAGGAGCTTAGGGAGATTAATGCATGGCTAAAGATGTGGTGCACTAAGGAGGGGTTTGGGTTTTTAGAGCACTGGGCTGACTTCTCACTTCGGTACAATCTCTCCAGCAGGGATGGATTGCACCTTAATGATGAGGGAGGGGATAGGATGGTAGAAATGCTAGAGAAGTTTTTAAACTAGTAGGTGGGGGGGTACTAGATATAAGTAATGGGGTAGAAAGTGTAGAGGGTATAAGGGATGAATTGACAACTCATAGGGGAGGAGATGGGGGAAGGGTTAGTATAGTCCATAGGGAGGTAGTACTAAGTAACTCAAGTACAATGGCAGGAACTTCGGAGCTAAAGACTGATAACATAAATGGTATGCTTGCTAATGCCAGAAGCTTGTCAGGAAAAATGGGAGAGTTAGAATTATTAGCCATTAATGAAAAATGGGATTTAATAGGAATTACCGAAACATGGTGGGAGGAATCTCATGACTAGACTGTTAATCTGGATGGTTATAACCTATTTAGGAAAGACAGAGGCAATGGTAAAAGTGGAGGAGGGTTTTGTCTGTATGTTAAGCCTGAATTTAAGGCTATAGTCAGAGAAGATATTGGTGGACCTAGCGATAAAGTTGAATGTTTGTGGGTAGAGTTAAATAGTGGAGCAGCAAATTCCAAAAGAATATTAGTAGGCGTATGCTATAAACCCCCAAATATAGCTGAAAGTGAGGAAATGCAGGTATTGTTACAGATTGGAAATGCAGCTGAGCACGGGCAAGTTCTAATAATGGGAGATTTTAATTATCCTGAAATAAACTGGGTAAATGAGACCAGCAATTCAACTAAGGGGAGCAGGTTCTTGAGTACACTCAGGGATCATTATCTGGCCCAGGTTATAAAAGAGCCTACTAGAAAGGAAGCTATCTTAGATTTAGTCATAACAAATAATATTGATATAATATCAAATGTTGGAGTAGGCCAACCTTTGGGAAACAGTGATCACAACACAGTCTCATTTGAGATTGAATTAAAAAAACACAATTTAAGGGGCCAACAAAAACTCTTAATTTTAAAAAGGCAGATTTTAATGGTCTAAGAGCAGCGATACAAAGTATAGACTGGGACAGAGAACTGATAGTTAAAAACACTGAACATAAATGGACAACATTTAAATCCTTACTAAATATACATACACATCGGCATATACGGTGTGGGAATAAAAGTAAAAGGAGTAAATTGCATCCAATGTGGCTTAACAATGATTTAAAGATCAAGAAAAGGAGTAAAAAGAAGGCATTTAAATTATACAAACAAGAGGGGACAGAGACTGCTTTACGGGAGTACAAGGAAATCAACAAGGCTTGCAAAAGGGCAATTAGACTGGCTAAAATAGAAAATGAAAAATTTATTGAAAAGAGAGTAAGACTAACCCTAATATCTTTTTTAAGTATATTAATGGGAAGAAGGCGAGGAAGGAAGCTATAGGAACAATACAATGTAACACAGGCCATCTGAAAATTAGTGACCAGGAAAAGGCAGATGAGCTAAATAGGTTCTTTTCTTCGGTATACACAAGGGAGGTACCAGTGGTTGGGACACTGCAACATAATGGGGCTACACTACCTTTGCCAAATAATTGGTTAACACAGGAAGTAATCCAAAAGATGCTGGAAAAAATAAATGTTAATAAAGCCCCGGGTCCTGATGGAATACATCCAAGGGTACTAAGGGAACTGGGTTCTGTAATAGCCGAATCATTATATTTAATTTTTCAAGATTCAATCAACACAGGGTCTCTACCAGATGACTGGAGAAAAGCAGATGTGATACCTATATTTAAAAAGGGAACAAGAGCAAATCCGGGGAATTATAGACCAGTGAGCCTCACTTCTGTAGTGGGGAAGCTTTTAGAAGGGTTAATAAGGGATAATATACAAGAATATATCTATATGAACAGGATCATAAGTAGGAGTCAACATGGATTTATGAGGGATTAGTCATGTCAAACAAATCTAATTAGTTTCTATGAGGAGGTTAGTAGGAACCTGGATCAAGGCAACTCAGTGGATGTAATCTTTTTGGATTTTGCAAAGGCTTTTGATACAGTGCCACATGGGAGACTATTGTGCAAACTAAGAGATACAGGAATTGCAGTAAATATCTGCTCATGGATTGAGAGCTGGCTAAAGGACAGGAAGCAAAGGGTTGTTGTAAATGGTATCTACTCCGATTGGACTAATGTGGTAAGTAGTGTTCCTCAGTGTTCAGTATTAGGTACTCCATTTTCGCTGATGACACAAAGTTGTGCAAGGTAATTAAATCAGACAATGATGTGCTTTCCCTCCAAAGGGATTTGCATAAAATTGAGGAATGGGCATCTAAATGGCAGATGAGATTTAATACGAATAAATGTAAAGTGTTGCATCTGCGAAGGAAAAATAGCCATGCAATTTATATTCTTAATGGAGCAAATCAAGATGTATCAGATATTGAAAGGGATTTGGGAGTGCTTGTGGACAACCATCTAGGTAACAGTGCTCAAAGCCAAGCAGCAGCTGCAAAGGCAAATAAAATATTAGCATGTATTAAGAAGGGCATAAAAGCAAGGGCCGCAAATATAATTCTGCCACTTTACAAAGCTCTAGTACGCCCTCATTTGGAATATGGAGTACAATTTTGGGCACCACTTCATAAAAAGGACATTTCAAAGCTGGAAAATGTACAGAGGAGGGCAGCAAAACTAATAAGGGGAATGGAGGGGCTAAGTTATGAAGAAAGACTAAACAAATTAAACTTATTTTCTCTAGAAAAAAGGCGTCTAAGAGGAGATATGATTACCTTATATAAATATATCCAGGGTCAATATAAAGATTTGTCAAGGGAGCTTTTTGTGCCAAGAGGTTTTCATCTGCCAAGAGGACATCCCTTGAGGTTAGAAGTAAAAAGATTCCACTTTAAAGAAAGAAAAGGGTTCTTCACAGTAATTAACAACTAATTAATTAATATTAATCTGCATATTGCAGATCACAGGAGATCTTAAAAGGTTGAACTTGATGGACTGTAAGTCTTTTTTCAACCTTAATTACTATGGGCATCACTCTATTACGGCCGCAGCCGCTGCAGGGCCGCAAGGACCGGCCGCAAGCTTTACGGCTATTCTATTCCCCTCCGGCCGGGGACTCCGGCAGGCTTGCGGCCGGCGCCTTGCTATCTCTTCCGGAGGAAAGCCTTTGATCTAAAACGGCCGCAAGAGTTTCGGCCGTAAGAAATTCCTATTTGCAATTCAATTGCTCCGGGAACCCTCTCTGCAAGGCTAAAAACGAGCCGTAAACGAGCACATAAAATAGCCCAAATAAAGCCATCCTGCACTTTGCAGAGTGTATAAAGTGATATTCGGTGTTAGCAAAAATAGCACATAATTCCCCTATACTCAAATCCGTAAAATATTTTTATTTTAATATCCGTAAAATATCCATGTAAAAAGTCCAGAGTGCTTGGAGCACCTCAGACACACCCACGCCGCAGCCGGAAAATAAACAGTTAATTCGAACTCGGGTTTGGGCTGATGTGCAAGCTTGAGAGTGGGTTACTTTTAATCCTCATGTCCCCCAATATGATCCCTAGCATTTACAGAGCTGTACAGTGCAGGCTTGAATTTATTTTTGAGTTTTTATATTTCAGAGCTTACGGCCGGTTCCAAGATATGCGGCCGGCCGTAAGGGGAGATCCTTGCGGGGCCGTATAATAGAATCGCGAGTTAACAGAACCCCCGCAAGGAATCGCAGCCTCACGGCCGATTTACGGCCGGTAATAGAATGAGGGCCTATGTAACTATATATGTGTATATATATATATATATATATATATATATATATATATATATACACATACATATACACACACAAGTGTCTGTTTCTCCAATTTTTCGAGTGTTTGCTTTACACCTGATTATGGCGGCTGGTACTTATTCAATGTAGAACTCTCTATTTAGTGATATTATCATTGAAGTATTTTTTTACCAGCTCCCTGCTGTATACTGTTATTATTATTATCACTTACCTGTACAGGGATCTGAATGGGTTTCCATCTGGTGAATAGACTTCTCATCTCTCGCATATTCTCCCTCCTTATTAATTAAGTCAGGATATAGATCTCCATCTTGGGGTCCTGTTAGTCACAAGAGAGAGAAGCCTCTGGATTTGTACAGATTTACACAACTATCTGACATTAATATCTACAGAAACAGATCCTGGGTGTAAATATACAGACTGAGGTGTCATAGTTTTACTAATTAGCAGTTTATGACTAATGTGAGAATCTCTGTATATAAAAACACAATAAACTGATTTAATAAATTCACCAATATAACTTCACTAGGAAATTGCCCCACAATGCGAGGCGCTCATTGCTGTGCGAGTGCCACAAAGCGTGACCAACATCGTAAACCTTCCGGACACTGACAACTATATATGTGAATGTGAATTATCCCGTACATTTGCTGCGTGCATGTGTTAGACATTAAGTTATAGACTGATATTAGTAATGATTGGCCAGTACTAAATTCTAGACACTCCCCCCATCTTTATCAAGCTCTCTGAGCTATCCATTACGATACTGAGTTGCACAAACAATGCTCTATATCTCGAGAAATATGTACTGCAGAGATAAATAGCTATTACAATGTATAGACAGTTTTTAATTCTCTTTGAGATAAAATAAACATATAGTTATGGTGTTATATATACTTATTTTGTATTACATCCTCACCATTCAGAGGACTCTCCTTCACCTGCTGCTGATCTCTTATATTCAGCTCTTCTTGTTCAACCTTGGAGATAACTGGAGGCTTCACATCTAAAGATCCTACAGAGAGAGAGGAACAGATTATAGACCTTCACCATTGTAATTATTTACTATCAATCTAGTGTTTGTGTCTTAAAAACTATTTAATTCACCTTTATCATGAACTGCGATGTTTGTAAAACTTCTTGGGTGAGAGATGAAGGAGAAATCCACCTCAATAAGGACTGAAGTAAGTGATAATTGTCCATAAGATATTACTCACCTTCACTGATATTTACAGGAATTTCCTCCTCTTTATCCTCCCGGGGACTCCTCATATTTGTCTCCTGTTCTTGGTCAGACTCTGAGAGAACTGATGGTGTCACTTTGTCACTGTCTGTACAAATAAACATGAGACAGTCACAGGCTGGGATTTGTTATATGTCTTTATGGTCTGTACAAATAAACATGAGACGGTCACACAGTGGCATTTGTTACATGTCTTTATGGTCTGTACAAATGAACATGAGACGGTCACACGCTGGGATTTGTAACAAGACTTTATGGTCAGTACAAATAATCATGAGACGGTCACACGCTGGGATTTGTTACACGTCTTTATGGTCAGTACAAATAAACATGAGACGGTCACACGCTGGGATTTGTTACATGTCTTTATGGTCAGTACAAATAAACATGAGACGGTCACACGCTGGGATTTGTTACATGTCTTTATGGTCAGTACAAATAAACATGAGACGGTCACACACTGAGATTTGTAAAAAGACTTGATGGCCAGTACAAATAAACATAAGACGGTCACACGGTGGGATTTGTTACATTTCTTTTTATGATCTGTACAAATAAACATGAGACGGTCACACGGTGGGATTTGTTACATGACCAAAATCCAATCAGACCCCAGGACTATAATGTATCAGAGATACATATAACAGACACGTAATAAATGGACAATCTCTGTCTCCAGACACTAACTGAGAAGATCTCACCTTTAGGTCTCACATACATGTATCTTAGTGGAGGATTCATGTAATAGGAAGTGTTTAGCTTATAGTGTAATGTAATGACTTGATATATATACATACGGAGGACATTAATAACTTGCAGAGATCAGTATAATTTGAGGATGATATTTAGGAGCCAGCTGTATAACATTCCCACTCCTGTTTGTGTTGGGCTCAGACATTTGTACAGCTGGCTCCTACATTTTACTTATAGTTTTTCTGTAACAACAGACCACAATAAATGTGTACAGTGATTTTTTTCTTAAGAATCTGACTAAAAAAAGGAATCTGTAATATGTGTTATTTCCTGTATGTTCTGACTAAGGGCTCAGGAAAGTGTGGATAAAGTTTTTGAGTGGTAACAATGGTCATTAAAATATATATATAAATATATGTCAGTTTCTGCACTTTTATCACTACATTATATACTGACTGATGTATGCCAATTAATATTTATTGAGAGAAAGATCCTGAACAAATACACAAGGTGAGAGCTGGTGTGATAATATAGATAATAAAACACACCCACATCACTGGGGAGATACTATGTTAGGACTAAATAATACTTGGTTTTTATGATCTGTTTTCATGTGTTGGGGTTTACACACACAGAGCTCTACTGATGTACACAGATGTACACATCTTGATTTTATATATATATATTTACCGATGCACTCCAGTAGCACAACTAGTTAAATTATATATAAATATTGTAACGGAACCCATCAATGTTTACCCTGTTTTATGGTTATTTATTTCTTTATGGATACAATATGATCCTACTGTTTTACTGTATGTATGTAGGTTTATGCTCTGCAGAATATTGGCTCAGACTATTGCAGACCGTGGCATAATAGATAATCCTATCACAGAGGCTCCTCATAAGCAAGAGAAGCCTATTGTGTAAAGTGTTCACATTGTGAAAGATAGAACAAAGAGAAGGATAATCTTATCAATGTCTGTTATTGTATCAAAGAAGCCGTCTAGGCTCCGGGGGGTGTGACCACACCTATTGTTCTTTTTATGGATTTTTACCCATTCCTCCTTGCAAAACTGCTCCAGCTCCTTCAAGTTGGATGGTTTGTGCTTGTGAACAGCAATCTTTAAGTCTGACCACAGATTTTTCTATTGGATTGAGGACTGGGCTGTGACTCGGCCATTCCAACACATTTACATGTTTCCCCTTTAACCCCCCAAGTGTTGCTTTAGCAGTGTGTTTGGGGTCATTGTCCTGCTGGAAGGTGAACCTCCGTCCTAGCCTCAAATCACGTACAGGTTTTGCTCCAGAATATCCCTGTATTTAGCACCATCCATCTTTCCCTCAACTCTGACCAGTTTCCCAGCCAAGGCTGCTAAAAAAACATCCCCACAGCATGATGCTGCCACCACCATGTTTCACTTTGGGGACAGTGTTCTTTTTTTGTCTCATTAGACCAGAGCACCTTCCTCCATACCTTTTGGAAGTCTCCCACATGCCTATTCGCAAACTCAAAATGTGCCATTTTGTTTTTTGCTGAAAGTAATGGCTCTCTTCTGGCCACTTTGCCATAAAGCCCAACTCTATGGAGCGTACGGCTTATAGTCGTCCTATGTACAGATACACCAGTCTCTGCTGTGGAACTCTGCAGCTCCTCAATATATTTTTGCAAATTATATATAATTTCTTGAATTGAGTTTTTTCCAGAAGATAATTAGTGAGACAATAAATGAAAGAATTTTCTTTTCTTTTTGAGAATGTAAAGTCATTTGTTTTTATTTTAATTTTTTTTATTTTCTCACATGCTATTTTTTCTTCTATATGCAATAAATAAAAATAATGTTTCAAAATAGTTTTCACAGAACCAATAAAAATGTAATTTTAACACAAGGTACAAAACTGTAGTTCTCTCTATATCTGTCTTCTATTAGTACTTATTTATTACCCACAAATCTTTGCACCGACAGTAAAACACAAGGAATGCCAGTTGGTACTCACTTATTTCTATACAACACAATATTTGTTACATTGAAGGATAAGTGTCACAGGAGGGAGGTAGCTCCCATAAAGAAGAGGAATGCAAGAACAAGAGGTCATATATTTATGTTGGAAGGTGGGAAATGTGGGATCAATGTGCGGGCAGTATTTGCCTGGGACTAAATATCAGCAAATCCTTAGTGATAAGAGAGGTTTATGTGGTCTGCAGAGGGGAAGGATTGTCTTCCATGATACATTTTGTAATTATCAAAAAATAAATCAAACATATATAAAAAGTTAAGTATGTATAAAATTCAAAACTAAAATACAAGCATACGTATCTTATTCATTATAGTATCATTTGTACTCCCCACTTTACAGTCTCCCCCAGCTCTGGTGTGTCAGTACCACTAGTGTGAAGTGGAACAAGTTTTATATTCCCACAGTATATACAGATATATCTAATACTATGGGAATTATACGGCCCTGAAAAACACCCTTGGTCTAACCTCTGAATTATTATTATTATTAATATTATTATTAATATTATTATCCTTTATTTATAAAGCATTAACATATTCCATAGTGCTAAGTACAAGGGATATGGTGGGTACATAAAAATCCCTTACTGGTACAGAAGGTGTAGCTCTACTCTCCTAAGAGCTGTTTGGGGGGCAAAAAATACTCACAAAATACTTTTTGCCCCAAAATCCAGTCATGATAACAAAAAACAGTGTCCTTTGGTAATTTTCTCATTATTAGAGTTTATTTAGACAAAAATGTGGATCAGTAGCAAAACATCCAAAATTGCTGTTAGTGACCAGCTGAACTGAACAGAAATATCAACCACATGACTATTATACTTGTTTACATAAAGACAATGGGCTAATCTATGCTCACCTCTTAGAAACATGGCATCACCCACTCCACAAACAATAAAAGATTATTGATATTAGTATATCCAATCAGTAATCTGCATGTGCAAATCATGCACTGAAAGCATGCCACGAGATGCGCATAACACATTGTCAGATATGACATCCTGATCATCCTTGAGCTATGCCCTTGAATATGACTGAAAAACATATATTGTTATGACTAAAAGTTGTTTACTGTCTGTAGCTGAAACTGCTAAATCATGGGTCACGCAGACTTAACTATTTCATAACCTATATCTTACAAAATGGAAAATACTGATTCACAGCTTACATCTTAGCCAAATATCACACTATTTGAAAAAAGTGATAATTGTTTTATATATATATATATATATCACATATTATAATTGTGCAACTACGAATCGTCGTCACGCTGTGTTGCGTGGTGCGTACGACTTAGCGATGAGCACCGCAGGCGCTCATCGCCCGGCGAGCCTCGTGCAGCGAGGCGAGCCGTTAAACCGTACCACTTTGCCGATCGTACGACTTAGCCGTTAAACCTTAGCACTTTGCAGGCGAACCGTTAAACCGTAGCACTTTTTTACACAAGACGCAGGACTTAGAAAAAAAAAACGAGATGAAAAAAATTACGAGATAAGCGGCGGAACCAAAACAATTAAAAAAACACTAAATACACACTAAAAAATAAAAAAAAAGGTCACTTACATCATGGGGAACCAGGCAGGACCTCTGGGAGTGAGTTGGAACTCCTATTTACATCGATTTAGAGGAGTTACAAAGATCGAAAATCGGCTAAGCGAGAAAAAAATGGCTGCCGAAAAATGAAAACGAGGTTATACTACTACGAACTGCGTAAAACACAGCCACAGACGTATGTGCTCGAAAAACGAGACAAAGGATGCGCATTAACCGCACAATGAGTAAAAAAAGAAAGTAGCGAGTACATTTTACGAAACGCAATTACAGATTTACGCATTAACACAGATTTCCCGCCTTTTTCTCGCGCCACATCGGATTTCCTGCCTAAAACAACGCATTTGTTTTGCGCAACAGCGGATTTCCCGCCTCAAACAATGCATTTGTCTCGCGCACAAAGCCTATATATAGGGCACACTTGACACATAACTGACACTTTCTCCTCAGCTGATGACGGTCTGACTGGACGTTTTCTGATGCCGGAAAATCTCAAGAGATTGTTAGCTCTTCAGGATACTGCTTCAGCAATATTACATTAAAAAAGGTAAATATCATTTATAATTATTAATTAGTAAATTGGTACTTACTTAATAAATCAAAAATATTAAATTTAATAATAGAAAAATAATATTGTGCTTACCTGTGTGAAACAATTGTTAATAACATTCATAATGTACATTAATTAATTAATTAATCATTAATATCAAAATTAGTTAACGTTTAAGAATGTGAATAAAAAAGCAACACATTGATTCATTAATTATTAATGTACATTAATTTAATAATTAATTTGTTATATATCGTGATTACCTGTGTGAAAGAATTGTAAGTTACATTCATAATGTACTTTATTTAATTAATTAATTAATCATTACTAATCATTAATATCAAAAAAGGTTAACGTTTAAGAATGTGCATAAAAAAAGGAACACGTTGATTAATTAATTATTAATGTACATTATTTAAATAATTAAGTTCTTAGATATTTAGTGTAAAATAAAACAAACAAACAAAAAAAAAGGCTATATACTCATGCTTACATCTTGATGTTAGATTTAGTCACACATTACTTTAATATTAATGAACATTAATTGATTGTTATTTCATTAGTAATGTACATTATTTTAATAATTCAGTTGTAACATACTCATTTTAAAATACCCCTCAAACAAAAAAAAAGGTAATAGACTCATGCTTACGTCTTGAAGTTATATTTAGTCAGACATTAATTTAAGATTAATACAGATTAATTGAGTATTATTTAAAGACTAACAGTAATATTGATTGTATGTTTTTAATCTATGCTTAAATATGTGTGTTCATGCTGATTGATTGATATATTTATTTCATGTTTTTAATCTATGCAAAAATATGTATGTTAAGCCTCATTGATTGATACAGATGAAGCAACATATTATACATTAATTTTACTATTTTCTATAATTGCAGTGAACTGTAGCTGAATGAACAGAGATAGTGACGTTTGCACACATTGAACATCATAAGGATAATTTTGACAGGTACAGAATTTGAATTATATTACTACAGCAAGATATTAAAAAATATGATTTTTGGTTTTTAATGTAGCCAAATATATGTCTGTTGATGTTCATTTAATGATATTGATGAAGCAAACGTTTAAAAATATTCTCAATTTGATTTTACAGTTTATTTGGATCTGCAAGGGAATAAACAGACAGCGTGACGTTTGCAGCCTTTGAACAACATCAACATCATCCTCACAGGTATAAAATGTAATTTTGTAGTGATGCATAGAAAAAGGCTATATATTATATATTTGATGAAAATGGATATTTGGTAAAAATGGAGATTACTTATTGAGTCATTAACGTATGAAATTTAGTCATAACTTGAAAAAAGTTGAAAAGACAATACTAATTAATAATAATATTTAAAGAAAATAAGAAGCTTACAACACTTGCAAAAAAAAGAAATTGATGGTATGCTGTGAATTCAATCAAGAAGGAATGGAATTGAAGGATTAATAATATAAAGATAGATATGTGCAGCTATTTCCGATTTCATATATGTCAATAAAATACTTTGAAAAATGGTTTCATTTCTTTCAGTCTAAAGTGCAACATTTGAAAATGTTTTATTAGTTTATTCATCTACTTTAATGGAACAGTACAAAAAGGAAAAAAAAGGTATACAAAACAAAGAACAAACAATAATTACATCTCTATTTACAATTACAGATTAAAATGGCGGAGAATGGAGAAGACAAAATTGAACGCAAAAGAAGATTGGCAAGGGAAAGGAAGCAAAGGTGGAGAGATGCTCAGAAACCTGGAAACTTCACAACGCTTGCGAGAAGACGATCGACAGAGACTTTTAAATAAAAGAAAGATGAGTAAGAAAGCCGCAAGTGAGTGTGTTGAGGCTTCCAAGAAACGTAAAAGTAAACAAAAACATCTCTGTGAACCATTGTCCAATGACTCTATTTTGCAGAATGACTTAAATGTAGAAACACAAGAAAAAAATGTACATATAGAAAGTGAGTCTGATATCTATGTTGAAGAAATGCATGACAATGTGTTTACTACTGCAGTAGAAGTAGATACTCATTATTGTTGGTTACTTAATGTGGTTTGTCAGTTTTGTGGGGCCTATCATTTTATAAAGGAAAGACCTACTGACGGAAATTTCATTAGTTGCTGTCAGAAAGGAAAGGTGAAACTTCCACTAAGACACCCATTTCCATATTATTTAGAATGCATAATGAGCGATCCAACATTTCCAAATTATAATAATTTCAAACAAAACATCAGGTCTTATAACAGTGCAATTTCATTTGCTTCAATGGGTGCAACATTAGCAGAAAATGTACCAGGACATGGTCCTTACCACCGAACTTCACATTTACACCCACAAGAAGGACAGCAAAGGAAATTTGCACAGTTATATGTCTTAGATACGATGGAAGCTGTGGAACAAAGAATGACACTTCCAGAAAATAGACAGTGTTTGCACATAGTCTTTGAACAGCTGGATACAATTATGCAAAAAAAAACATATAGTCAAGCATACAAACAATTAGCACAGCTTGAAAAAGAACAACAGGAACATGCTGAAAGACATCAATTGCCTACACCAAGAGTAAATATGGTGTTAAAAAGAGATCGCAACACTGATCAAAGAAGATATAATTTACCTACTATAAATGAGGTTGCCATGGTGTTTAAAAATGAAGATGGTGAACCACCTTTTCAGCGGGATATTAGAATATATCCACGCAATGAAGAACAATCATTTATCAACATCAAAATATTAAGCTGTAATTTAGATCCAATGACATCTCCCATTTTCTTTCCAAATGGGGAACCTGGATGGGAACCAAAATTACAATTGGAAAGTTATCCAAATACGAAACTTCGTATTAGATCTAATATTTCCATGCTGGAATATAAAGTGGCACAAACTGCTATCCGTGATTGCTTTAATCCAATTTTACATGGAGGCAAACTCACTCAACAATGGATTATTGATTCATATTTACAAGTTGAAGCCAATAATCTAAATTTCATTAAATATCAACAAAATAAATTACGAGTTAAACAGTATTGTGGATTAATGGATTATGTGACAGATTTAGCCTCCAACAGAGACATTCCAGCTGGAAGAGCAATTATTTTGCCATCCTCTTTCCAAGGATCTCTTCGCAATATGCGAGAAAGGTATAATGATGCCATGGCTATTGTTACAAAATTTAGAAAACCAGATTTATTTATTACATTCACATGTAATCCACAATGGCCAGAGATCAAGGAAAATTTGAATCTGGGACAAACTACTTCTGACCGACCAGATTTAGTGGCAAGAGTATCAAAATCAAACTCAATTCATTAATACATGATATCACTAAAGCACACTTATTTGGACAATGTGTGGCTTTTGTTTACATCATTGAATTTCAAACAAGAGGATTGCCACATGCTCACATACTTTTAATACTGTAGGAAAAAGACAAGTTGAACACTGCAGAGAGAGTGGATTCAGTAATTTCTGCACAATTACCAGACCAAGAAAAATATACAAAACTTTGGGAGATTGTTACACATAGAATGATTCATGGGCCATGTGGAGAGATGAATCCTAATTCACCATGTATGGAAAATAAAAAATGTACTAAAGAATTTCCAAAACAATTTCAAATGCAAACTTATGCAAATTGTGAAGGATATCCTTTGTATAAAAGAACACAAGGACAAACAGCTATTATCCGTGGCCAAAAGGTTGATAATAGATTTGTCGTTCCATACAATCCACATTTGCTCATCAAGTACAATGCACACATCAATGTGGAAGCTTGCACTTCGATTAAATCAATTAAGTATGTGTATAAATATATATACAAAGGATATGACGCAGCTACTGCTGTTGTACAAGGTTCTGCAAATGAAAATGAAAATCCAATTTTACATGATGAACTATCAAATTATTTAGATGCTCGGTATGTGAGTGCTCCTGAAGCAATGTGGCGCCTTTTGAAATTTGAGATGCATGATCGGTCACATGCTATCTATCGTTTAGCTGTACATTTGCCTCAAAGTCAGTTGGTTTGCTTTACTGCAGGAAATGAAAGAACTGCATTATATCAAAGTCAAGACAGAGATACCACACTTACTGCATGGTTTAAATGAAACTGTCAGGATACGCAGGCCAGACAATTTTTAATACATAGAGATACCATAACACTATGTATTTGTAAATGGTCTATGGCGACAACGAAGAAGAGATGCACATAAAATTATCCCACGCATTTATACCGTCAGTCCAAGGGACATTGAACGTTTCAGCTTAAGATTACTTCTGCTACATGTTCCCAGTGCACAGAGTTTTGAGCATTTACGTACAGTGAATGACATAGTTTATGATACATTCCTATTAGCTGCAAGACATCAAAATTTCATAGCTGATGATACAGAATGGGAGAGGTGTCTGGAAGAAGCAGCACTAAGTCAAATGCCTAAGCAAATGAGACAACAATTTGCATTCATTTGTATATTTTGCAATGTAACTGATGCTTTCACTTTGTGGGAAACATTTAAATTTAACATGTCAGAAGATTTCTTGAAACGTTACAGAGAACCAATTGCTCTGTTAAAAACATTGATGGAAATACAAGAAATTACCTGATCCAGGACTTATAGATGACATCAATTTTGATGATTATGACACTGAGCTTCAAAAACAAAAAACCCAAGAAAAACTGGAAACTTTAAATACTTTACAGTTAGAAGCATTTCATGCCATCACAAATGCTACAGATGATAAAATGGTCAAAGTCCGGTATTTCTATCTAGACGGCCCAGGTGGATCAGGAAAAACTTATCTGTACAATTGTTTGATGAGTTATATTCGATCACAGGGTCAAATAGCTATGCCATTTGCAACAACTGGAATTGCTGCACTTTTGTTAGATGGTGGGAGAACTGTGCATAGTGGATTTAATCCGCCAGTTCCCATTTTGGAAACATCAGTGTCAGATATTTGATTGAATTCCTTACAAGCAAAAAATTTTAAACTAACTAAACTAATTATCATAGACGAGGCAACAATGATGTCATGTCATGCATTGCAATGTATTGACAGATTTTTAGAAGAAGTGATGGATAATAAGTGGCCATTTGGTGGAAAGGTGATGCTGTTAGGAGGAGATTTTAGGCAAACATTACCTGTTGAGCCACACGGAAATAGAACGGAGCTCACTGAAACATGTATCAAGACCAGTAAACTGTGGCAAATATTTACACATCTCAAATTAGAATTAAATATGAGATCTGAAGGCCAAAATGAATTCAATGATTGGCTCATTAAAATCGGAGATGGAAAACATCCAGAAATACAGCATTTATCAAATGATACCATTGAAATTCCATCAGAAATGGTTTGCAATGAATCACTAATATCAGCCATATTTCTAAACACTCTTAATAATGAGGATTACTAAGACATTGCAAACAAAGTGATATTAACATCAAAAAATATCGATGCCTTGAATGTAACTAAAGAAATTTTAAAATACACCAATGCACCACAAAATAATTATTACAGTGCAGATTCTATTCTGTCAGATGATAAAGACAGTGAATCGAATTTTAGTATCGAATTTATTAATTCGTTAACACCATCTGGAATGCCACCACATATTTTATAATTGAAAAAAGGCGCAATTGTCATGTTATTTCGAAATATGAATCCAAAAAAAGGACTTTGTAATGGGACAAGATTAATTGTGCATGAGTTAAAAGATCATTTTATTCATGCAGAAATTATAACTTGTACCCATAAAGGTGAACAAGTTTTTATACCAAGAATTGATTTAGCTCCAAGTGAGAGTGGTTTGCCCTTTGTCCTTCAACTGAGACAATTTCCAGTTATCATGGCATTTGCCATGACCATCAATAAATCCCAAGGACAAACTTTTAAGTAAGTTGGGATTTTTTTAAAGGAACCAGTTTTTGCACATGGACAACTCTATGTGGCTTTTTCAAGGTGCACTAATCCAAAAGAAATTAAAGTGCATGTTGAAGAAAACGAAACTCAAGGTCATTTATTGGATGATGGATGTGTTTACACCAAAAACATTGTCTTCTATGAGGTGTTGGAAAGATAGAGGACAATGGTTTAATTTTAATGCCAACATTTTATGGTACTCAATATGATTGCACAAAAACAATATTTCAAGTAAAACAGATAAACAATGGACAAAAAAACATACAGAACAGTGGTTTGACTTCCATGACAAAATTAAAGTACTCTGGGACTCTTTAAATAGGGGACCACTATTTCACTTATGAAAATCTATGTGATATTTGCAGAATGGAGAAACTGAAAAAAAAGAAATATAACAACAAAAACAACAGTAAAATATCCGTAAACAGATTGGAATGGGTGCAAAGTTTCATATTAACATGATTGGCCCCACAAAACAATTAACTGAATTTTGCAGGATTTACAAGAGTTTAATGTTATTGTTTGATGTTACAATTTCAGGTGTTAAATATGTGTTTTTTGAATTTTTAAAAAAGTTGGTTAAATACATATGTGGTATAGTCAAACATGTATTGTAAGTATAAAGTTGAAGCATTTCATAATAATTGGAAATGTATTATTTAAAGACAAAGTATTGATTCAGGGAGAAATCCGATCACCAGTTAATGGGGTCAGGAAGGAATTATTTTTTTTCCCTCTATGATAAAATTGGACAAGTTTCAATAGGGTTTTTTTATTGTTTGCCTTCCTCTGGATTCAATGCTAATTTAGTTTAACAAGAGTTTAACAAATATGTTACAAATGATAAAAAGCATGTTATTGTTAAAACAATTTACTTACTCTAAGTTAATATAGTCCGCAGTTACTCAGAGATAAATATGTATTGAAAAGTGTTAGTATTGTTAACAAAATGTTGAACGAATGTTTCATATACAAGTTGCATGTTACAAAATTTCATGTTTGTGAAACATAAGTTGAAAGTTAAAAAAATAAAAAGTTAAAAAAATGAATGTGTTTTTATTTTTAGAAAAAAAAAAAGGGACAAATGTAGATGACTCATTTTGTGTTGCAAACAAATTTCACAACATTTAATTTTTATTGACCGTCATTTTTTGACGGGCAAGTCGCTAGTATATATATATAGCTCTCTCTCTCTCTCTCTATGTGTGTATATATATATATATATATATATATATATATATATATATATATATATATATATATAGCTGTCTCTCTCTCTCTCTATGTATATATATATATATATATATATATATATATAGCTGTCTCTGTCTCTCTCTCTATGTATATATAATATATAGCTGTCTCTCTCTCTCTATGTATATATATATGTATATATATATATATATATATAGCTGTCTCTCTATCTCTATGTATATATATATATATATATATATATATATATATATATATATATATATATAGCTGTCTCTCTCTATGCATATATATATATATATATAGCTGTCTCTCTCTCTCTCTATGCATAGATATATAGCTGTCTCTCTTATTTATTACATTCACATGTAATCCACAATGGCCAGAGATCAAGGAAAATTTGAATCTGGGACAAACTACTTCTGACCGACCAGATTTAGTGGCAAGAGTATCAAAATCAAACTCAATTCATTAATACATGATATCACTAAAGCACACTTATTTGGACAATGTGTGGCTTTTGTTTACACCATTGATTTTCAAAAAAGAGGATTGCAACATGCTCACATACTTTTAATACTGCAAAAATACAAGTTGAACGCTGCAGAGAGAGTGGATTCAGTAATTTCTGCACAATTGCCAGACCAAGAAAAATATACAAAACTTTGGGAGATTGTTACACATAGAATGATTCATGGGCCATGTGGAGAGATGAATCCTAATTCACTATGTATGAAAAATAAAAAATGTACTAAAGAATTTCCAAAACAATTTCAAATGCAAACTTATGCAAATTGTGAAGGATATCCTTTGTATAAAAGAACACAAGGACAAACAGCTATTATCCGTGGCCAAAAGGTTGATAATAGATTTGTCGTTCCATACAATCCACATTTGCTCATCAAGTAAAATGCACACATCAATGTGGAAGCTTGCACTTCGATTAAATCAATTAAGTATGTGTATAAATATATATACAAAGGATATGACGCAGCTACTGTTGTTGTACATGGTGCTGCAAATGAAAACGAAAATCCAATTTTACATGATGAACTATCAAATTATTTAGATGCTCGGTATGTAAGTGCTCCTGAAGCAATGTGGCGCCTTTTGAAATTTGAGATGTATGATCGGTCACATGCTATCTATCGTTTAGCTGTACATTTGCTTCAAAGTCAGTTGGTTTGCTTTACTGCAGGAAATGAAAGAACTGCATTATATTAAAGTGAAGACAGAGATACCACACTTACTGCATGGTTTAAATTAAACTGTCAGGATACCCAGGCCAGACAATTTTTATACATAGAGATACCATATCACTATGTATTTGTAAATGGTCTATGGCGACAACGAAGAAGAGATGCACATAAAATTATACCACGCATTTATACCGTCAGTCCAAGGGACATTGAACGTTTCAGCTTAAGATTACTTCTGCTACATGTTCCCGGTGCACAGAGTTTTGAGCATTTATGTACAGTGAATGACATAGTTTATGATACATTCCTATTAGCTGCAAGACATCAAAATTTCATAGCTGATGATACAGAATGGGAGAGGTGTCTGGAAGAAGCAGCACTAAGTCAAATGCCTAAGCAAATGAGACAACAATTTGCATTCATTTGCATATTTTGCAATGTACCTGATGCTTTCACTTTGTGGGAAACATTTAAATTTAACATGTCAGAAGATTTCTTGAAACGTTACAGAGAACCAATTGCTCTGTTAAAAACATTGATGGAAATACATGAAATATTGTTGGCTCATGGATTAAATTGTGCAAGTTTTAATTTACCTGATCCAGGACTTATAGATGACATCAATTTTGATGATTATGACACTGAGCTTCAAAAACAAAAAACCCAAGAAAAACTGGAAACTTCATGCCATCACAAATGCTACAGATGATGAAATGGTCAAAGACCGGTATTTCTATCTAGACGGCCCAGGTGGATCAGGAAAAACTTATCTGTACAATTGTTTGATGAGTTATATTTGATCACAGGGTCAGATAGCTATGCCATTTGCAACAACTGGAATTGCTGCACTTTTGTTAGATGGTGGGAGAACCGTGCATAGTGGATTTAATCTGCCAGTTCCCATTTTGGAAACATCAGTGTCAGATATTCGATTGAATTCCTTACAAGCAAAAAAATTTAAACTAACTAAAATAATTATCATAGACGAGGCAACAATGATGTCATGTCATGCATTGCAATGTATTGACAGATTTTTAAAAGATGTGATGGATAATAAGTTGCCATTTGGTTGAAAGGTGATGCTGTTAGGAGGAGATTTTAGGCAAATATTACCTGTTGAGCCACACGGAAATAGAACGGTGATCATTGAAACATGTATCAAGACCAGTAAACTGTGGCAAATATTTACACATCTCAAATTAGAATTAAATATGAGATCTGAAGGCCAAAATGAATTCAATGACTGGCTCATTAAAATCGGAGATGGAAAACATCCAGAAATACAGCATTTACCAAATGATACCATTGAAATTCCACCAGAAATGGTTTGCAATGAATCACTCATATCAGCCATATTTCTAAACACTCTTAATAATGAGGATTACTCAGACATTGCAAACAAAGTGATATAAACATCAAAAAATATCGATGCCTTGAATGTAAATAACGAAATTTTAAAATACATCAATGCACCACAAAAGAATTATTACAGTGCAGATTCTATTCTGTCAGATGATAAAGACAGTGAATCGAATTTTAGTATCGAATTTATTAATTCGTTAACACCATCTGGAATGCCACCACATATTTTACAATTTTTTTTATTTTACAGTACCTCTTATGGACAGCACACAGACTGAGTTTGGAAGAGAACTCCAAAGCAGACTGGCCTTTTTCCCAGGTACGCTTCCCATAAGAACCTTGGAATGGTTAATGACAGATGTCCACAAATACATAATGGAAAAGCAGCAGGCACGGAGCGGTCCATCTTGGGAGCTGCTAACCCACCTCCCACCATTAAACCCCCCCCCAGCACTGCGCCCGGGTGGTGGGAACTACCAAACCCCTCCACGGTACATCAGGTGCCACACATGTAACCAGCAGGGCCACATGCAGAGAGACTGTCCCAGAAACAGAAACCGCTCCACGTGGAATACTCCAACTAATTCCCCTCCCCAGCGACAGGGTGTACCCCAGGGAGCAGAAGGTACCGTCCTTCCTCCCCAGCGACAGTGTGTACCCCAGGGAGCAGAAGGTGTCGTCCTTTCTCCCCAGCGACAGTGTGTACCCCAGGGGGCCGAAGGTGTCGTCCTTCCCCCCCAGCGGCAGTGTGTACCCCAGGGAGCAGAAGGTGCTGTCCTTCCTCCCCAGCGACAGTGTGTACCCCAGGGAGCAGAAGGTGACGTCCTACCTCCCCAACGGCAGTGTGTACCCCAGGGGGCCGAAGGTGTCGTCCTTCCCCCCCTGCGGCAGTGTGTACCCCAGGAAACAGAAGGGGCCGTCCTTCCTCCCCAGCGACAGTGTGTACCCAAGGGGGCCGAAGGTGCCGTCCTTCCCCCCCAGCGGCAGTGTGTATCCCAGGGAGCTGAAGGTGTCATCCTTCCTCCCCAGCGGCAGTGTGTACCCCAGGGGGCCGAAGGTGTCGTCCTTCCCCCCCAGCGGCAGTGTGTACCCCAGGGAGCAGAAGGTGCCGTCCTTCCTCCCCAGCGCCAGTGTGTACCCCAGGGAGCAGAAGGTGACGTCCTTCCTCCCCAGGGGCAGTGTGTACCCCAGGGGGCCGAAGATGTCGTCCTTCCCCCCCTGCGGCAGTGTGTACCCCAGGGAGCAGAAGGTGTCGTCCTTCCCCCCCAGCGGCAGTGTGTACCCCAGGGAGCAGAAGGGGCCGTCCTTCCTCCCCAGCGACAGAGTGTACCCCAGGGAGCAGAAGGTGTCGTCCTTCCTCCCCAGCGGCAGTGTGTACTACAGGGGGACGAAGGTGTCGTCCTTCCCCCCCAGCAGCAGTGTGTACCCCAGGGAGCAGAAGGGGCCGTCCTTCCTCCCCAGCGGCAGTGTGTACCCCAGGGAGCTGAAGGTGTCGTCCTTCCTCCCCAGCGGCAGTGTGTACCCCAGGGGGCCGAAGGTGTCATCCCCCCCCCCAGCGGCAGTGTGTATCCCAGGGAGCAGAAGGTGTCGTCCTTCCCCCTCAGCGGCAGTGTGTACCCCAGGGAGCAGAAGGTGCCGTCCTTCCTCCCCAGCGGCAGTGTATACCCCAGGGGGCCGAAGGTGTCGTCCTTCCCCCCCAGCGGCAGTGTGAACCCGAGGGAGCTGAAGGTGTCGCCCTCTCCCCCCAGCGACAGCTTACCCTAACAAGGGGAGACACCAATTTCCCAGACGGAGCAGATGGGACCGTGGTCTCTGTGCCTGACCTACCGGGATGCTGGACAGCCTGTCCAGATCCCCAACTACCCTCACTGGGACAACCGGAGGAGGGGGTAAGTACAAATTCCCCTCCCCAGCTAACTCCTAATGTGGCCCCAGAGTTAACAGAGGAAATGTTAACCCCCACTGACCCCCACCTTTCCCTGGCTACTGAGCCGGAATATGTCCCAAATACCCCAGCAGAAGAGCTGACAGCGGGGCAGAGTGCAGTCGGCCTCTGCCCTCCCTTTGTCCCTTGTACAGAGCAGAATGTCCTGCAGGTGATACCAGCAGAAGAGCTAGCATCAGGGAAGAGTGCCGCTGGCCTCTGACCCTCAATTCCCCTCATCGTGTTGCCCCATCACCACAGCAAAATATCCAGGTGCCTGGTTAGACTTCCCCCCAAAGGGGAGATGTGTGACGAAGTGCCTTTTGCCACTTTGTCCTGGAGAGGACTCATTGCCAGCCTCCTGCCCTGCGACTATGGCCCTGGGACATATTGCCCTTTAAACACAGTATTCGGCCATACCAGAGTGTATGTCACTCATTCTGGCCCTTTACATACAGGGGGGTCATTCGGTACTTGCCCTGTGGGAGCGGTGATACCCCAGATAGCTGTGCCATGGAGCCCATTCATATAATGAAAGACTATGGGAAAGACTTTAGCTACATGGCAATTGAACTGTAGCTATTCGGTAGTTTTGTGCGCTCAGATCCAAGCTATCTGGGGATATGTG